>SNQJ01S0007185.1:548740-574110 GCA_010110895.2 Picea sitchensis
TGCTCTATTGATATTGATTTGAAATTGCAAGCTAACTACAATAAGAATGAATTGAAATATTTTGATTATCATAGTCCTACAAGAATAATGGGTTATTCTCTTATGCTTCATGCATGTATGCATTATTGGAAACCTTGGGGACAAGTTTTTAAGGAAAGGTTTGTGTTATGGAACTAGAAGATAGATAATGGTTTTATTTAACCTTATCCTATTGAATTGTACATACAAGATTTTAAGTTAGAGTTAAGACGACATGTGATACCCATAATTGGATAAATAAATAAATTTCTTATGGAATGCAAAGAAATAATAACCTAAAGGAGAAAGGTTCCACTCAAATTTGGAATTTTAAGAGTTATTACTTTTGTCGATCTTAAGTATTGATAGAAGTGATTTTTTGTGATGAAATTGCAAGGAGTAATTTATCAACGATTGTTTGTTTTACTTTATTGTTTGTGGTAATATCTTTATAATGATTCCATACACTCTTCAAAGTTCTTATGTTGACTTTATGACAATAGTTGAATGTAAAGTTGGTATTGTGAAACCAACCATGTGTCTCTTATTTCTTGAAAGCATATGTATTTTTATGTGTTGTTGGGCGTTCCAACCAATGTGAATCTTTTAGTAGAATGCTATTGTTGATTGTGTGTTTACTTTAGACATAAATAAAGACTCAATTGCAAGAAAGGATAAAATTTATTGAGCGACACTCTAACGTAATGTAATATCCCTTACAAAACAATTATGTTTTCTTCTAGTTTAGTGGTGTAAGCATATTGTCAAACAATTTGCATACAAAATATTCTACCAATAGTACACAAGTAAATCTAATCTCTGTTGATGATTTACAAAACACCAATATGGAAACTCAACACACTTATTGCATTAATATGTAAGCGGTTGCAATACACAAAAAAATCTCAACAACAATACAACACAAATAAAGAGGAACTTGATACAAATTTGTGTAGGTTGTCTTTTTTTTTTTCTTAATTCTGAGATGAATGCACCCAGATATAGCTACCAAGTGTGTTCACAACTCAACAAATAATACCCACAAGGCTCTATGTCTTTGCTGTAATAAAAATCAGCCCCTTTCCTTAGCAAATGAGTTTTTTTCTCAAAGAGATCGATGCAACAATAAATCAAGTCCTTTCTGGATATAAAATCACCTCCAAATAATGTTATTCTCATCCCCTTTTCTGAAGAATATGCCTAGCAAGAAAATGTCTCAGTCCAATTGTAATATTCCTCAAGAAATGTGCCCAGCCTCAAGGAAAATTCCCAATGAAGAGTTCAATCCCCCCAATGCAAAAAATCATCCCCTTTAGTCCTCAACTCGACCCAGCAAGGAAGATATTTTCCTCGCATTGATAAGCTCGACCCAAAATGACAAATACTTAGCCACCAAATGAGAACTCAACCAAAACAAATAACTCAGCCACCGAAAGACAAAGATCGACCACAATAAGATTATATCCATCACAAGTGAAGCACGATGAAAATATATGAATGACCTTCTCTCTATGACCATGTAGGGTGGATGGTCTTACCACAAAAATCAATATCTATCTCTAGGGTTTTCATCCCAAGATCCAAAGCCACAAGATCTCTCTCAATTTCATTTTTAGAAAAATAACATTGAATAATGAGATAGGGTGCCCTCATTATCCTTTTATTTCCTCATTGACCCTTTTCAAACCATTTTACCCTTTTAATAAATTAAAGTGACTTTATAAACTCAATTTAATTAAAACAAACTTTTAATTAATCACTCAATGCCACTTTTTAAAAAAGTTACTTTTTTTGCTCCAATGACATTAAATAATTAATTAATACCCTTTTTCCATTGACTRTAGCCTACATAAATCACTTATGCTATTACATCAATCTCCTAGAGAKATCATTCGRAAAGGGACATTACAATTCTCCCTTCTCRAGATTGTTTGTCCTCAAGAAACTRCAAACCACAATGCTACAAAATATACTYACTCTCCCACRTGGCATACCMTATYGGCCAWTMTTTCCACTTGATACAATACTCCCTAATCACTCTGCTCCTCAATATCCCCTCCAAAACATACAAAACCTCCTTGGGAGTCAGTATCATCCGTCCCCTCTCATCTAGTGGCAGTAACTCTGTGGAAGTGGTAACCTGTGGCCCCAACACCTTATCGAGGCATGATACATGAGAATACTATGAATCTGACTACCCTATGGAAACTCCAGGTCAAAATATACCTCTCTAACTGTCCAGATCACCTTGTAGGGACTAGAGAGGCACAACCTCATCCTCTTAGTGCCACCTCTCCTCAATGGAAATGGTCTATGTAGCTACACCCACAAGAAAACCATGTCCCCAATCTCAAAGCTATGCTCCACCCTGTGCTTGTCTACATACATCCTTTGTCAAATTTGGGTAGTTTGAAAACTATCATGAGTGGTGTCACAACAATACTCACCTAAATGTAACCACTCTATCCATGGCCTCACATAATAATGCAAATACCTCTCAACCCATTTGTTCACCATCTCTTCCTGACCATCCGTCTAATAGTAGAAACTAGTATTGGAAGTCAAACACGTGCCTGCAAATATGAAAAACTCATACCAACATGTTCTAAGAAACCTGTTTTCCTGATCACTAACAATGACTTTGGGATGATCATGCACTCTAAACATCTCCCCAAGAGATAACTTTGTCACCCATGTTGCCCCATACTTTGAAGAAATCATCGGGAAGTGTGTGAACTTCGATAATTGGTTAATCCCTTCACATGTACAATTTGTGCTCTACACCCTTGAAAAACATGTGATTCAATCTAAAAACATGACCTCCCACCTTGGCCTTGAAATGGGAAAAGACTGCATCAATGTTGTTGGATGAGTGTGCCCCGACCTGCTCTGCTAAAAAGTCGTACACTCCCCCATATGTCTCAACACAACATACACAAAGTCCCTCCATGCAAACCTCTCTCATATCTCCTTGTAAGTGGTAAAGTCACCAGGATCCCATACTAGACTATAAGATGTAAAGAACCCTCTACCCATAGGACTGATATGCAAGGTGCTAATGCAATAACCCACCTAACTGTTGAGGAAAAAGATATGAAATAATCTTAATCAAGAATTTTTGGATCTTTATTGGACAAGGAAATATAGATATGAATATCACCTTATGTTTAAAGCCTCAAAATGTGTTTCCTAATCCACAAGTATTAGTTACAAGGGCTTAGGCTGATTTTTTATAAATAAAAGATTGTTGTAAAATTCAACATTTTTATATAATTTTATGAATATAACATATGCAAAAGAAAATGTGGAGACAAAATAAAAAATAACAAGTCACATATTAACAAAGATGAGATAGAATAAAAATCTCTTATTTCATTCCAAGAGATCAAAAGAATCGTTCTCTTTACAAAAATCCCTTAGGGAGTTTGGACCAAAGTCAAACTTAGATGTCCCCGATGAAAACCATACAAAAGGACTTATGACAAAAAGTAAAAAACTAAAATTTAAAAGCTGGATTAGCTTGCCACAGATTGCTTCCCACTCGACTCTGCACAACATCCTTTATCAGTCATGAAATTTAATTCATAAACATACAAGTCTACAAAGACTATCAAAGATAGATCAAGACCTATGAAAACAAGTGTTTGAATGATGTAATTCAGCCTTGAATCTTGTTGTCTACAATAGGAACCTACTGTCATAAAATAGAATTACAATTTTAATGAATTAAAGAATGAATCAAAACTGAACTATCTCAATAAAACTCAAGGGCAGACCTTAGTATGCTTTCTCCTTTTATTCTCCCATTGTTAATAAAACTCAAGGCATACTTAGTATGCTTTCTCTCCTATTCTCCCCCTATATCTCCCTTCTCTTTTCTTTTAAACAATCAAAATTAGTTGAACTAGTTCAACTACCCTTTTAGTTAAGTTAAATTCAAAACTCAACTAACTTTATTTTAAGGGAAGAATTAATATAATGATGATATACCTTTAATAAATAATAATAACTAGTAGGTGGGACCCCTTGTGACTCCCTTTAGTTTCTTAACAAAAATAAACATAAATAGTCAATCAATCAGCACATCCCTCCTTGTGATCCCATCATCATTCTCATAATTTGAAAATTAAATATCAATGATATTTTAAAACCATATCCCAAAAATATAATATCCAAAAAATATAATATCCAAAATAGTATGTTGTCCAAAAACTGCCAGTCAACTATTCTTAATAATCAATACTAAAATATACTCAAAACCATATTTGCCACTTTGGGAGGCAATTTTCCCTTGTTGTTGTTGTCTCCTTTTGAATTTTCTGAATTAGCCTTTGTATTTCGTAGGGAGCCTTTAGGCTTGATCTCACTGATACATGAGAGAAATCATCTCAAGTGCATGGAATGAAACAGATTTGGTTGAATCACTGAGGGAGAGAGGGCAACAACAAATTTTCCCTTATCATGCATGTGGTGGGATTTGGTTTTGAGCCTCTTTCTTGCATGGGAAGACCTGCACAGGTGAGTGTGTAGAGTAAATTTGGACATTTGGGTTAATCTATGGAGAAGGAGAAGGTAGAGAAAAATTGGGCCAACCATGATGTTGGGAGACCGTTGGGTGAACAATCTCCTTCCATCTCAAGAAATTCTAGTTGCAAATGAAACATGAGGGGACATGGATACTAGGGACATGATGGGGTTGAAGGGAGGAATTTATGGCCTAGGCTAACTACCCCTTGTCCAATCTAATTGAAAAAATCCAACTTGGAAGAGTTGGTTTAACTCCCCTTGTGATCCGCAGATCAAAATGTATTGAAAATCTAGGTCTCTAGGGCCTCTATTCCACCTCTCCGGCCTCTCATATTTTCGTCCATGATTTCCTCTGCTGAAGAAGCTCATGTTGTATGAAACATTTATTAGCAACTAGCTTCTTTAAACAAACCATACATGACATCTCTTTTAAAAAATATGAAATAAAAAAAAAAAAAAAAAAAAAAAAAAAAAAAAAAAAAAAAAAAATCCATAAAAAATCATTTAATACTTGTTAATGAGCAGGTAAATAAGGGTTCTGGGATATCAGAGGGGATTCTATTGAGTGGAAAAGTGATAAAATGAAAAGGGAGTAGAACATGATTATTGCTCAAAAAATCATTAAACAATCAACTGTTATAATAACAAAATCATATCAATTGTGACCCATCTCCTGTGTCATCCTTTAATTGTCAGAATACATGTTTCTTTTAATTTTAATTGATTTTAAGAAAAAGGTGTGCAAAGTGAATCGAATGAGGGGACTTGTAATGTGCTAAAAGTGAGAGAATGGTAGGGAAATTAATGGAGACTGTTGATAAAACAAATTAAATAATCAATAATCATAATTCTATATTAAAATCAATCCAAAAGCACCAACATTCACCGCTTCTCAATTGTTCAAATCAAGCATCGTTCTAATAATTAAATTTCCTAGAATTTCTCAATTCATAACAACCTATGCAATCATAACTTATAAATAAAATGACCTTTCCATTCAACAGTTCTGTTTAAGAAAGTGTTGATCCCTTTTTTTTAAAATAATCGATAAAATGCAATGTTTAATATTCTCGACATCTATCCCTGATAATACATAATGCATCACGATAATAATCAACATCCATTGTTTACCAATTTACAATCGGGCCCAATAAAATATGCACATGTCTCTGCGAACATACTTCAAATCATGCCCGATATACACATCCTTCATCATATCAATCACAAACCCTTGAAATGAAACAAATACCAACCAAAACAATAAACCCCAGCCCTATCTCTCAGGTATAAAATTTCTTTTAAACCATTGGTAACATGTAACGATGATCCAATATATACGAGTATAAACAAACATCGTTCAACTACACAATCGTTGGACATAATTGTCATTGATGTCAATAGGAGAAGTAAATAACCAGAAGTCCAAAGCTCGGGAAGAAGAACGTAATTGTTGATCACGATAGATCAACAATCATGATGTTCAGAAAGGCTAGTGCATGAAGAAAGCTATGAAGGAAGAAATCGTGAGTGTAGAAGATGTGTCGCCAAGATCGCTGGAAGGGATTGGGTAATGTACTTGATCAAATGCAAAGAAATGGTGAGAAGATTCAACAACCGTCCGATCACTGTGAAAAGAACAACAGTCGTCCGATCAGAAGTTGACCGTGGGCTTAAGGGTCATGAGAGGATCATGACCATAGAAAAGGATGAGAGTTTGACTATCCATACACCCATTGACCGTAGGATCAAACCCAAGTTCTTGTTAAGAAATCAAATCATTTTCAAGTAGAAGGAACGTTTGATGATTGGTCAAATGACCATATTAAGTCATTATCATCGGATGCAATAAGTGCATGAATCACCATCTCGCTAGGATCCGCATAAGGTGCACCAGCCTTAATATGTCGGCTAGAAGTGAGAGTGGTTTTAAGGGGACCCACGGGAAACTTCATTCCTCGACCCTATTAAAGGCGAATGGAAAGGGGGTCCGATTCCAACCTTAATTGTTGATCTAAGCTCCTTGATCTCTATCATCCAAGACTTGCGTGTCTAATTCCGAACCCTTCATTAAAGGCAGATGGCATGGGGGCCTGGAATCAAATCTTAACTGTAGAATTAGACACAAAAATCTTAATCGTTCGAATATGCAAGGAGGATATGCCTAGGAGTCAACTAACATTCCAAAACAAAGAAATGATCTGAAACGTTGATCCAGAGGGCATCGCATGCATTGATTTCACATTTCGCTGACCCAAAGTTAGGAAAGTCAGCAATGTTGTACGAAACCTCAATGATGTTTGGTATCATGATAGAATCGGGCCATCATATCACGTAGGATCAAGGAAGACCCCAACCATCGAATCAAGTATACATCATCAAGAGATCTACCGATGCACTTCGCCATCGCCACCGGCCGAAGGGTGCATCCATCGCCGTTAGATCCACGTAACCAAGGACACATGGCATACCTGCATAATCGACAAGCGTCAAGTTAATATGGCATTTCATGCACATGCAAACCACGGATTTGAATGACACGTATGTGTACTCGACACTTGTCAAGTATTCTTGTGACATAATCAAGTATACTTCACGTCAGGAGTTTTCAACTCGGGAGTTTTTGCATCATAAACAAATACTCTTAAAAAGCACGTCCTCGAATGTCAAAATTAATAAAGGGACACGCTACCGGGTGTTCTAATGCTTTCAGTTTTGAGAGTTGAGGTTATGAAGAGTCAAGCGAATAAAGCTCACCAAATCCCCATCATCCATCCATCTCTCGCCGCCAGATTGGAATCACGACCTCATTGATTTGGTAAAGCCAAGCACTCAGTTCGCTTAGCATTCAACACCGCCATTGGTCATATGCTATAAGAATATTAAAGAAAATTATAACATGTTGCTATAATTGTGAAGTCAGTATAATGCACGCATAATATGTGATGGTTTGAAGGGAAGCACCTCTCTACCTAATTTGGTCTCTATAAATATAACAAAGATTAGGCATCAAGTATAAGGATTAAATTGATCCATGACTGTGATCAATTTATGACAAAAATGAATCGATACAAAGTCAGCGATTAAAAGAGAATAAAATCATGAAAATATAAATAAATAATAAAAAGAAAAATGATATTAATTAAAGTTTAGATTATCATTTTAAATGAAAAGGTACAATGGTTCAAATAAAGGGACATGTTGTTTTAAATTTCCCAACACTTGAAGATTATATAAACAAGAAGAAGTGGTGAGAAGAAAGTATCTCTACAGTCCATATCAAAAGATCAATAACCCAAGCAGAAACCTGTGAAGAAATACAAATACCTATGTATTAAGGTTGGTTGGGTGGTGCAACGGCGTGCTGGTTCCTACGAGGGAGTTGGTGCTTCCCTTGTCAGCTTGTAAATGACCAAACAAGTGGGTCAGAACCCTCCTACCAGTTGGTGATGGTAAATAGGGTGTGGGTGCATCTTGATCAGTTGGTGTTGATCAAAAGAGGAAGTACATCTTCCTTCTATGTAACATGTAAAACAAATTTTGCAGTTAATAAAAAGAATTTGTGGTTTTCCCATTTGGGTTCCACGATAAAATGCAATGTCAAAATTCCTGGCTTGCATTAATAAATGAAAATTGATATAATTGTTGTGACATTGATTCACCCCCCTCTCAGCGACATGATCCGATTCTACAATTGGTACTGCAGCGTGTCCCTTCAACACGCCTAACAAAATTGGAGGTAGATCCTGAAGATGGGTCAACAAGAAGGGATGTCTAACAACAAAGCACCATTGTTCAATGGAGAAGGCTATGCTCTATGGAAAATAATAATGAAAACCTTTGTTAGCACTCCTGGCTTTGATATCCTGCAATCTGTTGTAGACGGTTTACATTGCACCAACTAGTCCACCCAAAGACTCTAGAGGAAAGAAAATCTGTGATGATAACTCAAGAGAAGTTAATGGAATTCTAGTTGGGTTGACTGATTCTATATGTGTGACAAATTGGAAGTCAGATATGAAGGAGATGACAAAGTCAAAGAAGCAACCATAGACCCATAGAACCAATTTGAAAATCTCAAAATGAAAGAAGAAGAAAATATCACAGTACTTCTGTGGTAGATGAAGTGGTCAACTCAATTAGAGCGGAAAGAGAAGAAGTTATAGATAAACCTATTGTGCAAAAAATACTAAGGTCATTACCCATGAGATATAATGCAAAGATTTCTTCAATAGAAGATAGATCAGATCTAAAACACTCACAGTTGATCATCTCCATGGAATCTTTACAAGATATGAAATGAGAACAGTTGCATGATAAATCAACAAAAGATGAAACAACCTTCAAAGCATCCAAGACAAAGACAAATCAGAAGCAAAATCCTTAATCTAATCATCACGAAGAATCAGATTTGGAAGAAGCCAATTTCATTAGAAAACTTCATAAAGGTTCAAGGAAGTACAAAGGCAAGATTCCATTCAAATGTTTTAACTGGTGGAAAAATTGGTCATTTTTCATCCAAGTGTACCTATCCCAAGGAGGACCCTAAAGATCAAGAAAAAAAAAATATTCAATATAAGAAAAAGGTAAACCCAACTTTAAGAAAAAAAAAAGTTTTACAGAGTGCTTTTAATTGTTTTTATTTAATTAACTTTAATTGTTTAAGATAGTTGTTTCAAATTTAATTATTATTATTAAAAAAAAAAAAAAAATCAAATATGAAGAAGAGATAGAAGATGAAGCATAAGTCAATATGGAGGAAGAACTTCCTAGTGCTCTCAATGAATTAAGAGTCAAAACCATATATAGACACATATGTCTTATCTTATGTTTGAGGTAGATATGGAAAAATATGTTAAAAATGTTAGCTTCCATCGTGTTTTTCTAGAACCATGAACAAAGGGGATCACCTTTGTCTAGGTATATCAAATTTCTAACACATAGCCTTTGGGGATCTCATTAGACTTCATATGCAAAAATCATCAAAACCATCAACAACAATATAAGATCAAGAATATGCAACATTTCATATTGAATTAAGTAAATCATATATAATCAAATAAACATAAGTAATAATGTTTGAATCGGTCATAAAAGAGAATGAATGTTTCTCATGAAGATCTTGGCTTAGTGGAAAAATGTATCAAATGTAGAACGTGAATGGGCCAAATTCGATAGACAAATTGAGACCCCACAACTTTTTCTCAAGGAGGGTATTGATCCATTTAAGAAAAAACAAAGACAATTATCCCCTACTATGCCCTCTTGTTCAAAACTAAATCAAGAAGTTGTTTTCTACCAAGATCATCATCCTTGTAAGGTATTCTACTTAGGTGTCTAATCTAGTGCATGCAAAGAAGAAAAATGGACATATAAGGCTATATGTGGATTTGAAAAATTTGAATGAGGATCTCTCTCAAGGATAAATGCACTCTACCTTAGATGGATATGATGTGGTATGAAATGATCTCAATGTTATATGGTTTATATATATACAATCAAGTTAGGGTAGACCCAAAATATTTTCTAAAGACAATTTTCACAACTTTATGGGTTACATTTGCAGTGATAATGCCATTTGGATTGATGAATGTAGGAAAACAATTCTAGAGGGATATGGACTATGCCTTTGTAGACATCAATGATACATTTATAGTGTATATATTTATGATATGAGTTTCTAATCCAAGGGACCAACACATCACCTAGATCATTTGAAGTATATTTTTTGAGAGATACGGAAGTTTGTTATCTCCTTCAACCCAAAGTAGTAGTTTTTGGGAATACTGGAAGGAAAACTTATAGGTCATACTATCTTTTCCAAGGGAGTGAATATTTATCCTAGAAGGGTTACTATTCTACTTCCCAAGAAGACGAATGAAATTCAATCATTTAGAGACATGAGATAGATAGAGATAGTCATAATCAAGAATCACTCCTAGAAATTAAAATTGATGATATCTATTGGATCATCATATAATTTTCATCTATTCATCTCGGGTATTTTCCAAGTGGACAAAATTGGAGGAATTGACTTTAGGGCCCTTTTAGGGTAGGTCCCATTGGAAAATTGGGGTCTATAACCTTCCAACCATTTTGAGGCATTAAAATGGATTTTTGGGTTCATAGAGTCTAAAATTTGACACACACACACACACACACACACAAACACATAGCCTCAATGTTGATCTATACATCTATGCCTTTCCAATAGTGTGTAAATCACCTCAATCAAATCTTGTATGAAACGCTATGCCTCTTGCAAGTTGACCTACCCCATTAACCACACCGTGAATATGAGTGGATGCCAAGCATCAACCCCACCATTCACGTGACATGGGGTATCCACCGTGGAATTTCAAGAATATTCTAGAGGTCCCAAACCTTATCACTAATTGAGGTTTGAGGAAGTCAAAACCCCAACCCTAGACAACTATCAAGCTATGTTAACACTGCCACTAGGAGGAGAAGGGGTTCCATTCCTTTGTAATAAAATGGTTCCACAGTTGAGAAGAGCATCTAGGAGTGGTATTTTGAGATCATAACAGAGAGGGTAGGATATTTCTAGTAGCTATTCAGGTTATAGTGTCAAAGGAAACTCTGTAGTGAGTTCTCCTTTATTTGTACTTTATGTTCATAAATAAAGAAAAAAGAGTAGAGCATAGGCCCCATAGATGGCTTTCTACCATATTGGATTTCCCAAGATATATCTTGTGTTATATTGTGTGGATGGTGCGTATATTTTTTATTTCATTTTAGTATTCAATTACTCATTTGGGATCTACACCAAATCTGCATAATATAAGATTTCAGAGTAGTATAAGATCCGTTGTGATGAACTATTCCATTGGAATATCCATTATAGTACATTAGACCAAAGGCCTTGAGAGAACTCTTATTTTTCCCAATCCATATTTGACCAAGGGGTTTATGATCTTCCCTTTTTTATCTGAGAACACTATACCTATAGTATTGCTATATAAAAATGATGGAGGTAAAAAATAGCCTACAACATACTTTAACAAGGACCTTAGGGATGCCAGCTGAAGTTCAATATCGTGGAGAAGTAGGCCTATGACCTAGTTAAGGATATGAATTCATTAAGGGAATATATGTTGCAAGTTTAGATAGTTTCCTATGAACCCCCCATATTTCAATAAAAAGCATGCTATATCGACTATATGCAGATGGTAGAAGGGGGAAATGGATCACCAAAATTCAAGGATATGATATGATAATAATGCCTAATAACACGATTAAATGATGGGGGTTGGAAAAGGTGATGGTTGAGGGAAAGTTTCAAGTAGTATGCATAAACACTATGGAAAGATTCATAATAGGTATTACCCACAAGGAGGAGGAGGAGACTCACATCAAACCTTTCTACTATCATTCCCCTTGGTACTATGATATAGCCCATTTTTGATCACACAAAAAATCCTTCAATGGATGTGTTGGGCCCTCTGTTTTTGAAGAATGTCGAATTTTATGGAACTATTAAAGTTTTGCGGACAATATAGCATATCAGCGAGATATCTAAGACGTAGAAAGATAGCCACTAGTATGGTAATAAGGAAAATAGTCATGCACGAGATGGAAGAGTAGTGGAAAGAGATAGAACCTTTGAGTGCATGCAAAAAGGAAGAAAATAAAAATTATAACAATGGAATCATAGCAGCCAAGAAAACAATACAAATCGAGAATTATATAATGGGAAATGGTTTCTTAGTTGTGAGTTAGTTGAAAAATGATTATGTGCTATAAGACTATTGTTGATGTAATCCTTTTCATTCTTTATCTATAAAAATATATTTCCATTATTGAGTCTAGTGTGATAAGATGTTGTGAAGAGTTTTTGGGACAATTGTTCATTGGAGCATGAAGTGCATTTTATAAGTTATGATCAACTCCTTGTACTTGTGGGATTGTTAAATTTGAGACATTGATAATATGAAAGATATATTGGGCCCTAAAAATTTGGTTTCGATGTGTATGAATATGTAATTTCTCCATTGCAAAAGTTCTTTTGTACTGTGAATTTGATATTCCATCTTTATTTCCAAGTATCTCTTCATGTATAGACTTGTTTTTATATTGCGCAACATTGATTATCCGATGCATAAACTGGTCTAGACTTATAATAATATAATGTTTCTTCATTTAGGGATGGATTTGTATTTTATCTCATTAGATCTGATGGTTTGTCCTCACTAACTCAGATTATCACACATAAGTCTCAGTTTTTGGTGAGACCTTCCCTTGAGGAAGGTTGAATATGCTAGTGCTACTAGACTACAATGGTATATTTTTTGGTAACCTCCAAGAACCACAGTCTCCAATTTTACACCAAAAAAAATGGTTTTGTTTCCAGATTGGATTTAAGTGAGTATCTGAGGATGCAACATCACATCTTTAAGTCTAACAATGAAAACTGGTGGGAAAGAAGGCATGACGAGTTCATATTTCGAGAAATTGAGTTATGAGAGAAAGGTATGAGTACTTTGAAGGACACAATATTTTATTCCAAACCAATCAATGATCAGTACGAAATATTATGGATCCAATTCCCATAAGAGGTCTATCAATGTCTCGACTGGTTGCAATAAGCACCATAATTTAAAGATCAAACTAAGATAATATTTAATTGATTTTGAGTGCCTAGTATCTCTGCATAAGTTGGATCATCAGATTTCTAGAGCTATGGATTTCTGGGTACAAACCACCTTGGAAGGATATATTATTGAATTTGCTGTAGAGAATCACCACTTTTTCTCCAAGGAAGAAGCAATGCTTTATGCCAGATCCCGAGGAATATTGCTGCGAGAAATGTCTTTGTGGATCAATATTTTTCTAAAGTAAGAGGGACTGTTGATCTCTTTAGTTGAAAATGGCATCAGAAACCCGTGTGAATGAGGGGTGGGTGATTGAGACGAGGTTTCATGAGTTAGGATATATAATTTAATGAGGTATGGGGGGTCATCATGAGAAGAGTTCTAGAGACCTAACATGCCTTAAAAGGGCTAGGTGATCGAAAAAGAAGAGGTGGTGAAAACATATGAAAAATTTGATGAAGAGGACTGATCAAAGAGGGAAGGAGATTGGCTTCGACAATAGTGATATAAGAGAGTTAGAGAAGTTGAGGGAGTTGCAGACATGTGGAAGGATGGATAGTTGATGGTTGAGGGAGAAGTTTGGAGAGAAATTTGAAATTTTTGGAGATGGTAGACGAGGTGAATAAAAGTCGCCCCCAAAGGAAAAAAGACTCAATTGTAACCTATGAAGAAGTTGCACGAGAAATACCTCCTGCAATTCCCAAATATGTGAAGTACCCTATAGGACCTGATATGATATGGCCTCCTAATGTGACCCCCTAGGTTAAAGAATCTCATCCCAAAGGAATAGGAACAAGCCTTGGGTCACTTATTCCCTTAGTGCAATCTACAAATCTAGTAATTTCTACACTAAATTCTCCCATAATTTCTTTTGTTTCTAATCATTCTAGTACAACAAATTCAAGTGGTAACAGTAGAAGTAGTGTGGAAAGTTCTTTATTTATATCACAACCAGGACCCTTATGATTTATTTTGATAGGATCCCCAAGTTCTCCGATGGAAACTCAACATGTAGTATCCCTCACCTAATACCTGCAAATTTTTGGGTAAAGGGGATGGGGATGTTGAAGAACATTAGTTCATTTGCAAGGCCATCTGGAGGTCTCGTGGAGCTTTGGATGCTAATAAAATACCAAGTTTCGTAATTCACCCGCTAGTCCATAAAGTTTCACTCGACTGCTAAGGGCAAGGTAGGACATCATTGATTTCATTGCATTGGTTCTTATGGATAAAAAATGTGTTTGGGTTTTTGAAATAATGTAGATGAGGTAGATGATGAGACAAAAATAAGAGAAATAAGCTAAAAGGTGATCACTTAAAACACCATTGGGCATGGAGTCAAGTAAACATCATGTTGATCGGAGGTAATCAAATTGTTTATCAGATAAGAAATTTATATGTAAATGGGTAGACGAATATGGAATAAAGGAAAAGTAGAACACCTCATCAAACTAAGATTCTCTTTGTCAAATGGATGCAATGGTACTTGAAAAAAAACACACCTGGATGATAGGCGTCACAAAAATCTTTACCTTGGGAACAGAACACCATAAGTAGATTGACATTGATTCTCAATGTCTATAATTCATTCAAGTAGGAATAAAGACATAATGTAAAACAAGGAAGATGAAAAACAATGTGTAAAACAAGGGAAATCACATTCTGATAAAACAAATGTCATATATCTCCAATGTCAAAAACAATTACAGAAATACAATGCCTTCAAGCCTCTAATAACTCAGACTGGATGCTATTTCATCGATATCTTATTAGCCTTCTCCTCGCAGGCCTCCTCCCATCCCCCTCAGTCCCCTGCCATCTCCATCCGAATGATAGAATATATATAACTATAGATAGATAAACTATCACTGATTTCTCTCCAACAAACTTGATACTACACACACTAAAATAAAAACAATAAATATGCAACAGGCTGCCAGATATTCTTGAATGTTGTAATCAGTTGTAAAGAATTGCTACTTGTAATCCATCTGTTATTCATACTTAATCACTTGATAACTCACTCCCTTGAATTTTGGAACCCGCTTGTTGATTTGTTGATCTTGTGCCTTCTTAATTACCTCAAAATCCAGAAGACAGTCCACCTATAAATGCTCCCTTGACTGCCAGATGTTTTCTTTGGCTTATTCCTTATCACAGGTAGACCATTTTCATTGATCTTCACAACGAGGTCTTTCCTCTCAACAAATCCATCCTTGATATGGGCCAGCAACTAGTCATCAATAGGTAGCTTGAGATCATCTTTAGTCTGTCTAGATTTAGTCAGCAGGCTAACAAAACTATCCTCATAAATTAATTAGTTGATAATCAATACGAGTAACATGAGGGAAATTGCAGTTGTGTAAATGACCCCATTTGTTGTGAACTAGATGAAGGGGGTTCTCGATCATGTTCCTGTATCTTTCCTTCAACTCTTGTAACTTCATTTCATTTAAGGGTTTCATAGTGCCTCTTCAATGATGGAAATCTTGACATATTCGCCCTTGGGTAAGGAAACCCAAGTCTTTGTGCCTTTTCTAGTTTTGAACACATTACCTTGTTGGGTCACAAACTCCTGACCAACATCATATTGCACATGAAAAATCTCAAAGATATGCTTATGATTTTCTCTGCGCTTAATGATTCCAAAATGACCTCTCTGCTAGTACCTCCGACATAACCATTACAACACATACTAACATCAAACCTAATCATCATGTGTCCATCAGAAAACATTGAGGTAATGGATAATCTCTTATCTCTAAATTGTACGTAGACAAACTTTGCAAAGTTTGTTCTTGTTTCTTCATCCTTTGATTGAATGCAAATGGAAATGACCCTTCGCATCATAAAGAAGCCTCATTTGATTTTGCAATAGACCGAACATCCATAAACTCTGAAAGCTACCTCCTAATGGCCTTGTATGGACATATGTATTTAGCGCTTTATTTTCCCTATGGTCTTAAAGAAACATGAAGTACATGAATTCTTTTCTCGGGTGCAACTTGATCCTCCAGCTCAAAAAGAAAGCTACATAAATATGAATTTCCATCGTAAACAAGGTGTTCTCTAAACTCTGACCCAATCCACCTGGAAGCTCTAATAATCATGCAATGTGCATCATTGTGAGAATTTCTCATATCTTCCCTATTTCTAGTTGTCAAAAGAGACCTATGAATATTCACCTATAGATTGAATACTCCACCAACTTACCGAGCCATCTGCAATAGGATTAATATAGTCTTCATGCTTCCCTATAGTCAGAGTGTATAGGTGATCCAAATCATTTTCTTCCCATATTTTCCTACCTGATCCACAGATATAAAGGACCTTGGTAAGGGTCTAGTGGTTTGGTTACTTTCATACCATCTACTTCAAAATTCATCATTTCTTTCTTAATGTCTATGACAGTGAAATTGTCATAAGCCCAGTCGAAGCTTAATAGAGTTGGGTATGGGTCCTCTTCCCCCATTCAAACATAATATAAGACATATTAACCCTAATCTAACACCCCAAATTCATAAATAAATTCAAAAGATGGTTGATGTTGGGATCATAGTGCCCATCGTATTCCTCTTGATGTCTAACTTAGAAGTTATTCAAAATAAGAACAGATATTAGACTATGTAAGTTGACTTTAGGAACTTCAATGAATTATCACTGAAAGATAAATACCCTTTCCCAAACATTGAGCATTTAATACATAGATTTACTGGCATTAGGATGATGTCCATGTTAGATGGTTTTTCAGGTTACAATCATATTTTTGTGTTACCTAAGGACATATAAAAGACAACATTTACTACTTCTTGGGTTACATTAATGTATGCTAAGATTCCTTTCGGTCTCATGAATGTCGGATCTACTCTTTTAGAAGAATACATTTTTCCTTTAGGGATTTGATAGAGAAAATCATAAAGATATACCAAGATGATTTAACAATTGTTTCTAAGGAAAGGAATGCACATATTTCACACCTTAGGATGATATTTGAGCATTGCAGGAAGTATGACATCTCCCTTAACCCTAAGAAGTTAGTCTTTGGTATATATAAGAGGCATTTGTTAGAAAACATGGTCTTAGAGGAAGGAATTTCCCTCGATCCCAAAAGAGTTGAGTCTATCAATACTAACAAGAAATCCTTGCAATCATTATTTGGCAAAATTGGGGAATTCTTATAAGACGATTCATCTCGAACTTCACTAATAAGGTTAAGCCAATGAATTCCTTGCTAATAAACGATGTCACTTTCATATGGGATAGTAATATCTTAAGGTCCTTCAAAGATATTAATGAAGCAATAACTAAGGCACCAATTTTGATTAGTCCTTACTACTCTCGTGGCTACATAATTTTCTCATTCACCTCTGAAGACACTATAGATGGAGTTTTATTGCAAAAGAGCAAGGATGACTATGATCAAACCATCACCTTCATGAGAGAAACCATTAGGGATGCTGAGTTGAATTACTCAATCACCAAGAAACTAACTCCATGCCCTTTTCAAGTCCCTTAAGAAATTTATAAGTTATGTCAGATACAACAAGATCAAAGTTTATGTGCCCTTCCCCACTGTCAAATATGATCTTTTTCAATAGGATTTTCCTTTGGGACTAGGGGAAAGTGGGTGTCGAAGATTCAGTAATATGACTTAGAGATCAAACCCACTAATATTTTCAAGGTGAAAAGCTTGGTCCAAATGTTGAGCAATAATAATGAAGAAGCTATACAAATGGGGGGAAATGAACAAGTCAACATGATAATGAGTGAGTTAGAAAATGATGAATGGTACTCAAACATATTTTACTACTTGAAGAACATCCCATGCCCCAACCACTTCAGGTAGATCACAAAGGAGAGGGTGAAGATAAAAGCTAAGGAAGTATCGCTTGAATCAGATGGCCTAGGTTGGAAGAACCCTAATAGAATCATTCTCAGATTTGTGAACAAATATGAAGTTGATCAATTGGTTAAGGAAATCCATTTAGGATATTGCAGTGGTCACTTCACTGCCTGTGTGACCTAGTATTAGCATTTGGGAGGAAAAACAACGACCCTCGGATTTTTTGTCTCGATAGCTTGATGAAAGCATTAAGATAGGAATAGGATTTTAAGGATTGGGAATTTTATCTCAAAATCCTTTAATGAGTACCGATTGGTTGAATGAGGATGTACCTCGTGTGCTTGTTGAATGATATTTTCTTGTTGAAGTTTTGATTCGGTGTTTCCTAAGGTTGATGTGAGGTAGAAAGGGTGCTACAAATTGGTATGCCTTTTGTATTTTTGTGTTTTCCTATTGTATAAGAAGCTCAACATTGCTTTGAAAATGCCAATATTAAATGGTTATGATTTAGCATGTGCACGTGAGTCTTAAATATATTTTGAGCATATTTTATATGGAAAATCACTGCACTTGTAGAGTGTTACCTATGTTATTACAAAATGTTGGTTAAGAATGCATTTTTTCAGTGTATTCCTTGATAATATTTGAAGTTGTGCATGAATTGAAGTTAGGACTTATGTCTTAACTTAAATGATTTGAAGTAGAAAGAGTGATACATATATATACATCTTTATTATTGAAGAAAAAGGAAATAATGAATGTGATGTGTTGGATGGTTGTGGAAACCATATAAAGGAAACAATGGAGGATGTAGTTGAATTATGGATGGCAATTCCATATAGTCATGTGAGTTATGGAAGTAACTCTTAGATATGTATATGATGAACAATATATATTGATGAATATCATAGACATATTTATATTATGTAATATAGTTTGGTGTATACTTGGGGATTAAGTGAAATACAAATTCATCATATGAATCTAGTTAAGAGTTGGATGCTCAGATGCTCTATTGATATTGATTTGAAATTGCAAGCTAACTACAATAAGAATGAATTGAAATATTTTGATTATCATAGTCCTACAAGAATAATGGGATATTCTCTTATGCTTCATGCATGTATGCATTATTGGAAACCTTGGGGACACGTTTTTAAGGAAAGGTTTGTGTTATGGAACTAGAAGATAGATAATGGTTTTATTTAACCTTATCCTATTGAATTGTACATACAAGATTTTAAGTTAGAGTTAAGACGACATGTGATACCCATAATTGGATAAATAAATAAATTTCTTATGGAATGCAAAGAAATAATAACCTAAAGGGAAAGGTTCCACTCAAATTTGGAATTTTAAGAGTTATTACTTTTGTCGATCTTAAGTATTGATAGAAGTGATTTTTTGTGATGAAATTGCAAGGAGTAATTTCTCAACCATTGTTTGTTTTACTTTATTGTTTGTGGTAATCTCTTTATAATGCTTCCATACACTCTTCAAAGTTCTTATGTTGACTTTATGACAATAGTTGAATGAAAGTTGGTATTGTGAAACCAACCATGTGTCTCTTATTTCTTGAAAGCATATGTATTTTTATGTGTTGTTGGGTGTTCCAACCAATGAGAATCTTTTAGTAGAATGATATTGTTGATTGTGTGTTTACTTTAGACATAAAGAAAGACTCAATTGCAAGAAAGGATAAAAGTGACTGAGCGACACTCTAACGTAATGTAATATCCCTTACAAAACAATTATTATGTTTTCTCTAGGTTTAGTGGTGTAAGCATATTGTCAAACAATTTGCATACAAAATATTCTACCAACAGTACACAAGTAAATCTAATCTTTGTTGATGATTTACAAAACACCAATATGAAAACTCAACACACTTATTGCATTAATATGTAAGTGGTTGCAATACACAAAAAAATCTCAACAACAATACAACACAAATAAAGAGGAACTTGATACAAATTTGTGGTCTTTTTTTCTTAATTCAGATGAATGCACCCAGATATAGCTACCAAATGTGTTCACAACTCAACAAATAATGCCCACAAGGCTCTATGTCTTTTCTGTAATAAAAATCATCCCCTTTCCTTAACAAATGAGTTTTTTTCTCAAAGAGATCGATGCAACAATAAACCAAGTCCTTTCTGGATATAAAATCACCTCCAAATAATGTTATTCTCATCCCCTTTTCTGAAGAATATCCCTAGAAAGAGAATGTCTCAGTCCAGTTGTAATATTCCTGAAGAAATGCACCCAGCCTCAAGGAAAATTCCCAATGAAGAGTTCAATCCCCCCAATGCAAAAAATCATCCCCTTCAGCCCTCAACTCGACCCAGCAAGGAAGAAATTTTCCCCACATTGATAAGCTCGACCCAAAATGAGAAATACTTAGCCACCAAATGAGAACTCAACCAAAACAAATAACTCAGCCAACGAAAGAGAACGATTGACCACAATAAGATAAAATCCATCACAAGTGAAGCACGATGAAAATATATGAATGACCTTCTCTCTATGACCATGTAGGGTGGATGGTCTCACCACCAAAATCAATATCTATCTCTAGGGTTTTCATCCCAAGATCCAAAGCCACATAAGATCTCTCAATTTCATTTTTAGAAAATAACATTGAATAATGAGATAGGGTTCCCTCATTCCTATTTTATTTCCTCATTCACCCTTTTTTTACCATTTTACCCTTTTAATAAATTAAAGCGACTTTATAAGCTCAATTTAATTTTAAAAACAACTTTTTAATTAATCACTCAATGCCACTTTTAAAAGCTACTTTTTTTTCCAAATGATTAAATAATTACTCACCACCTCCTTTTTCCATTGACTATAGCCTACATAAATCACTTATGCTATTACATCAATCTCCTAGAGAGATCATTCGGAAAGGGACATTACAATTCTCCTTCCCAATGATTGTTTGTCCTCAAGAAACTACAAACCACAATGCTACAAAATATACTTACTCTCCCACGTGGCATACCCTATTGGCCATTCTTTCCACTTGATACAATACTCCCTAATCACTCTGCTCCTCAATATCCCCTCCAAAACATACAAAACCTCCTTGGGAGTCAGTATCATCTGTCCCCTCTCATCTAGTGGCGGTAATTCTGTGGAATTGGTAACTTGTGGCCCCAACACCTTCTCGAGGCATGATACATGAGAATACTATGAATCTGACTACCCTATGGAAACTCCAGGTCAAAATATACCTCTCTAACTATCCAAATCACCTTGTAGGGACCATAGAGGCACAAACTCATCCTCTCAGTGCCACCTCTCCTCAATGGAAATGGTCTATGTAGCTACACCCTCAAGAAAACGATGTCCCCAATCTCAAAGCTATGCTCCACCTTGTGCCTATCTGCATACCTCGTTTGTTGATCCTGGTTGGTTTGAAAACTATCATGAGTGGTGTCACAAAAATGCTCACCCCAACAAACCACTCTATCCATGGCCTCACATAATAATGCAGATACCTCTCAACCCATTTGTTCACCATCTCTTCCTGACCATCCGTCTGAGAGTAGAAACTAGTATTGGAAGTCAAACACGTGCCTGCAAATATGAAAAAATCATACCAACATGTTCTAAGAAACCCGTTTTCCTGATCACTAACAATGACTCTGGGATGATCATGCACTCTAAACATCTCCCCAAGAGATAACTTTGTCACCCATGTTGCCCTATACTTTGAAGAAATCATCGGGAAGTGCATGAACTCTGATAACTGGTAACTCTTCATGTACAATTTGTGCTCTGCACCCTTGAAAAACATGTGATTCAATCTAAAAACATGACCTCCCACCTTGGCCTTGAAATGGGAAAAGACTCCATCAACCCTACTAGATGAGTGTGCCCCAACCTGCTCTCTCGCTAAAAGTTGTACACTCCCCCATATGTCTCAACACAACATACACAAAGTCCCTCCATGCAAACCTCTCTCTAATATTCATGTAAGTGGTAAGCCACTGTAGATCCCATACTAGACTATAAGATGTAAAGAACCCTCTACCCATAGTGCCGGACATGCAGAAGCAATGCACAACCCACCCTGCTATTGAGGAAAAGATAAGAAATAATCTTAACTGCACCTTTGATCTTGATTAGCCAAGGGAAACATAGATATTAATTATCAACTTATGTTTATAGCCCTCAAAATTTGTTTCATAATCACAAGTATTAGTTACAAGGGCTTAGGGCCCATTTTTATAAATAAAAGGATTGTCAGAAAATTCAACATTTTTATATAATTTTCTCAATATAACAGATGGAAAATTAAATGTGGAGACAAAAAGAAAAAAAATAACAAGTCACATATTAACAAAAATGAGACATAATAAAATTCACTTTATTTCATTCCAAGAAACAAAAGAACTGCTTCATAGTAATCCCTTAGGGAGTCAACTCTAAAGTCAAACTTTATGTTCCCATGAAATTATACAAAGGACACGTAGCAAAACTTGAAATTTAAAATGGATTAGCTTGCTTACAGACAAGCTCCCACTCGACTCTATTGGCCATCTCCTTTTATCGGCCATGAAATTTAATTCATAAACATGTTGTAAGTTCATGTTGAATATCAAAGATAGATCTAAGACCCTCCAAAACAAGTGTTTGAACAGATGTAATTCTCACCTTGAATCTTGTTTATTGGTTCACAATAGGAACCCCTACCACTGCCATAAAATAGAATTATAATTTTTAATAAAAAAAATGAATTAAAACTCCAACTATCTCAATAAAACTCATATGCACCTTAGTATGCTTTCTCCTTTTATTCTCCCTTGTTCTTCCCTTCTTCTCTCTTTTTCCTTTGCTAATCAAAATTAGTTGAACTAGTTCAACTGCCTTTTAGTTGGGTTTAAATCCAAAACCCAAACTAACTTTTATTTAAGGGAAGAATTAATATAATGATGATAAGGGCCTTTAATGTTACAACTAGTAGGTGGGACCCCTTGTGACTCCCTTTAGTTTCTTAACAAAAATAAACATAACTAGTCAATCAATCAAACACATCCCTCCTTGTGGCTCCCATCATCATTCTCATAATTTGAAAATTAAATATCAATGATATTTTAAACCATATCCCAAAAATATAATATCCAAAATATCCAAAAATAGTATGTTGTCCAAAAACTTTAGCAGTCAACTATTCTTAACAATCAATACTAAAATATACTCAAAAACCATATTTGCCACTTTGGGAGGCAATTTTCCCTTTGTTGTTGTTGTCTCCCTTTGAATTTTCTGAATTATCCTTAGGTTGTGTGGAGCCTTTAGGCTTGATCTCACTGATAACATGAGAGAAGTCATCTCTCAAGTGCATGTGGAATGAAACAGATTTGGTTGAATCACTTGAGGGAGAGGAGGGGGAAACAACAAATTTTCCTTTATCATGCATGTGGTGGGATTTGGTTTTGAGCCTCTTGCTTTCATGGGAAGACTGTATAGGTGAGTGTGTAGAGTAAATTTGGACATTTGGGTTAATCGGTGGAGAAGGAGAAGGTAGAGAAAAATTGGGCCAGCCACGATGTTGGGAGACTGTTGGGTGAACAATCTCCTGCCATTTGTCATTCTCAAGAACTTCTAGTTGCAATGAAACATGAGGTGGGACAGGGATACCAGGGACATGATGGGGTTGGAAGGGAGGAATTTATGGCCTAGGTTGGACTACCCCTTGTCCAATCCAATTGAAAAATCCAACTTGGAAGAGTTGGTTTAACTCTTGTGGATCTGCATCAAAATGTATTGAAAATCTAGGCCTTCTAGGGCCTCTGTTCCAATTCCCTCTGCCCCTGTTATTTCAACCATGGCTTCCTCTACTGAAGAAGATCATCCTGTATGAAACATGTATTAACAACTAGCTTCTTAAACAAACCATACATGACATCTCTTTAAATATGAAACAAGGTTTGGCTCAACAATCACATCAAACCCATGCAATCCAATCCATAAAAATCATTTAATACTTGTTAATGAGAAGGGGGTAAATAAGGGTTCTGGGATATCAGAGGGGATTCTATTGAGTGGAAAAGTGATAAAATGAAAGGGAGTAGAACATGATTATTGCTCAAAAAATCATTAAACAATCAACTGTGTTATAATAACAAAATCATATCAATTGTGACCCATCTCCGTGTCATCCTTTAATTGTTGTAATACATAGTTTCTTTTTAATTTTAATTCGATTTTAAGAAAAAGGTGTGCAAAGTGAATCTGGGAATGTGAGGGGATTCGTAATGTGCGAAAAAGTGAGAGAATGGTAGGGAAATTAGTGGAGTCTGTTCATAAAACAAATTAAATAATCAATAATCATAATTCTATATTAAAATCAATCCAAAAAGCACCAACATTCACTGTTTCTCAATTGTGTACCAAACTGTTTACTATTCCAATAATTAAATTTCCTATAATTTCTCAATTCATAACAGACTATGCAATCATAACTTATAAATAAAATGACCTTTCCATTCAACAGTCCTATTTAAGAAAGTGTTGATCCCTTTTTTTTAAATAATCGAGAAAATGCACAGTAATATGCTCGACATCTATCCCTGATAATCCATAATGCATCACGATAATAATCAACATCCATTGTTTACCAATTTACAATCGGGCCCAATTAAAATATGCACATGTCTCTGCGAACAGACTTCAAAGCATGCCCGATATACACATCCTTCATCATATCAATCACAAAACCTTGAAATGAAACAACAGTCAACCAAACAATAAACCCCGAGCCTTATCTCTGTGGGTATAAATTTCTTTTAAAACCATTGGTAACATGTACGATGATCCAATATAATATATAAATAAAATATCACCAACTACACACTATTGGACATAATTGTCATTGATGTCAATAGGAGAAGTAAATATCCAGAAGTCCAAAGCTCAGGAAGAAGAATGAATTGTTGATCATGATAGGATCAACAATCTGATGATGTTCAGAAAGGCTAGTGCATGAAGAAAAATATGAAGGAAGAATAGAGTGTATAAGATGTCGTCGAGATCAGTGGAAGGATTGCACAGTTGATCAAATGCATAGAAATGGTGAGAAGATTCAGCAACCGTCCGATCACTGTGAAAAGAACACCTGTCCTTCGATCAGAAGTTGACCATGGGCTTAAGGGTTGTGAGAGGATCATGACCATAGAAAAGGATGAGAGTTTGACTATCCATATACCCATCGACCGTGGGATCAAACCCAAGTTCTTGTTGAGCAGTCAAATCATTTTCAAGTAGAAGGAATGTTGGATGATTGGTCAAACGACCATATTAAGTTGTGACTGTCGGATGCACAAGTGCATGAATCAACATTCGTTAGATCCAGATAAGGT
>SNQJ01S0007185.1:588808-606297 GCA_010110895.2 Picea sitchensis
GTTATTGATTAACAATACTTTGTAGAACTGTCACTGTGGCAAAACTGATCCAACATTTTATTTTTGACAAAAATTAAGTCAAAAGAACAAAAAGCAAGAAATATCGTAACATAAATGAAACAACAAAATTGAAATAAGCATAAATAAAATGACATAAAAAGAAATAGAATAAATGAAAACTACTAATGTAAAAGCAAAAATGAAAACTACTAATGTAAAAGCAGCAATGAAAACTACTATAATATAGAACAATCCAAACAAGGTTAAACTCTTCAAGTTTGCTCCATGTAATTTTTTAAGTGGCAACCGTTAGTGTTGTAGGAAAACAATCGCTCCTGTAAGTCCTTTAGAATATAAGAATTTTCACCTAGGACAAAAGCGATCTTAAAAGGACCCAACCATAATTTTTGGAACTTTGAATGTCTTCCTCTATCAGCATGAGATGAATCCCACAACAATACCTTCTCATTGACTTTAAATTTGACAACTTTGACACTCTTGTTGAAATATTTTTTAATAGTTTGTTGTCTTCTCTTTATATTACTCAAGGAAAATGTCCTTTTCTCCTCTAAAGCCATGAGTGCATTCATTCTTTGAGAAAAATCAGAAGAGTTTAATTCTTCGACCTGTAGCATTAACCTTAAGTAGGAAAGTTCCATCTCAGTAGGCAGAATGAATTCTTGACCATAAAAAAGCTGGAAAGGACTGCAACCAGTGCTCACCTTAGTGGTAGTTCGATCTTCCCAAAGGGTGTAAGTGAGGAGGGTGTGCCATTGACGAGGCTTATCTTCGATGAGCCTTTTGATAATACTCACCAGATTCTTATTGGTAGACTCGACCTGCCCATTTTCTTGGGGGTAATAAGATGACGAGGTAAAATGTTTAACCCCCAACTTAGCTGAAAATTGGGTCAGCTTAGCAAAAATAAAAGTGGAACCATTGTGTATAATAATTTCCAAAGGAAGACCAAATCTGGAAAAAATATTATTTTCAAGGAAAGAAATTACCTGCTCATCCTGCGAATGTTTAAGCGGGACAAATTTAGCCCATTTTGTAAAATAGTCTATAGTTTTCAAGATAAAAACTTGTCCTATTGAAGACGGAGGTTTAATAGGACCAATAAAGTCCAAAACCCACTTTGAAAAATGAAAGTCTAGGAGGACAAGTTGTAAGGGCATGGCTTAAAGGCGTTCTTTCCCAACAAATTTTTGGCACTTGTCACAAGATCTCGAAAAAACATAAATATCCATAAAGATTGAAGGCCAATAGTATCCTTTTCTGATAATCTAAAAGGAAGTGGTTTTAGCAGAAAAATGACCTCCTACATGAATAACGAAATTTGAAGAACCATGAGTTTCTTGCAACCATTTTTGTGCTTCCTCATTGTTTACACAACGAAGAAACATACCATCGAAATATCTCCTAAACAATAAGTCTCCTATAATGACGTATCTAGCAGATTCGAGATGGATCCTTCTTCTTTGATGAGTGTCTAAGTTATCTGTACATCTTTGATTTTTCAAATAGTAAACCAATTTTTTATACCAAGGATGTTCAGACACAGGAAGGATTTGATTATCAATGTAGAATAGTGTTGATAGAGAACTATCAAGTTCGTCAATTTATTCACTAATTTCAACATGCTGAGCTAAGTGAAGGGATAAGTCACGTCCCTTGATAGTGTTAGAAGTCACGATAGTTAAATCATGCTCTTGGATCTTGGTAAGGCAATGTGAAATCTTCCCTGAAAGATAAGTCTGTGAGAGAAGAAACTTGAAAGCGGGTAAAGGGACTTTTACCAACGTGTGCTTACCTAAGATGAAGTGGAACAACTTTTCAACAACTTTAACAAGAGCAAAAGCATGTTTTTCATTAAAAGAATATTTAAAATCATCATCAGACAAGCTTTGAATCATGTAAGCTACTTTTTTTTTGTTACCTTGGTCACCACCTTGCATGAGGATAGAAGAAACTACTTCCTTTGTGGAATTAGTATATATGATAAATTCTTTCTCAAAATCCAGCTTCAACAAAACCGGTGTGGAACTGATTGCTTTCTTGATCCCTACAAATCATTTTCGACATTATCTGTCCAAGAAAATGAACGATATTGCTTAAGCAGATTACGAATTGGCTTGACCATTATAGAAAAATCAGGGACAAACCTACAGACAAAGTTAATAACACCCATAAAATCTTGAACCTCTTTCTTGGAAGTGGGAGCAGGCAGATTAAGGATAGCAACAATCCTTTCAGGATCAATGCTTATTCCTGAATCAAAGACAATGTGTCCAAGGAGCTTTCCCTTGGTAACACCGAAAATAGACTTCGAAGGATTTATAGAAATGCCAAATTTCCTGCATCACATGAGAACTCTTTTAAGATGACCAAAATAATCTGATCAGTTTTTAGAGTACACAGTTAAGTCATCAAGATAGATCTAAATAATCTTGTCGATCAAATCATCAAAAGATAATTGCATAGCTCTTTGAAAAGTGGCACCTGCATTAGATAATCCAAAAGGCACACTTTCATAAGCAAACGTTCCCCAACGAGTAATAAAAGTGGTTTTATATTTATCTACCCTTTTTACCTTGATTTGATTGTAACGAGAAAAACCGTCAAGTAATACATTATCTATGACCCTACAACTTGCTGCAAAATGATTTCCATATTAGGTAGAGGAAAGTGGCATTTTATACTAGCCCAATTCAATGCGCGAAAATCTACGCATAATCTAATTTGACCAGTTTTTTTCCGAACGAGAACCAAATTGGAAACCCATTCAGAATACTTAACCAAAAAGATGATCCCATCCTTCAAGCGTTTTTCCAACTCCTTTCGAATAGTTGCTTCCAGTGCAGGGTTAATGGGTATTTGATTTTGCCTAACTAGTTTTATGCCCTCCTTGATAGGAATGGCATGTTGTATAAGCGCAGAATCAAAACCACAAAGATCCTCATAAGACCAAGAAAAAACATCTTGAAATTCACCAAGCAGCCTAGCGAACTTCAATTTTTCTTCATCAGAACATTGGGCACCTATTTTAACATTCTTTGGAGACTCGGGTGTTCCAATTTTCAAGGAAATGGTTTCACCCACTTTCCTTTTCGACTCCTCTTCTTTATCTTTCTCTTTGTTTCCTACATCACTCGATGAAAATGAAATTTCTAGAGGAGTCAAGCCTTTAGGAATCTTGTTATCTTCCATTGATATAATTTCCTTAGGCTTATAAGGTTCATTTTGAATGAAAACACAGATGCTCTCATCACTAGGGCAAACCTACCATCACTCTATATTGTCAGGGATGTGTGGATGATACATAGATTGAAAGGTATAGTCAGGTATTTGTGGTGGAAGTTGTCGAGTAGGAGAGGCCGAAAAAACAACTAATTGGTCAGCCATTGAGTTCAATTCCATTTTAACATGATTGATGTTGAAAGATAGTAAGTTCGAGATAAGTGCCCAAAATATTTGGGTGTAGCGTTTCATTAACTTGTTTCTAGGAGAGTATATCTCACGTACAAGGCTTACAACAAGTTCGAAATCCCCAAAAACTGTAAGGTGACCACAACCCAGATTATAGGAATTTTAAATTACTAACAATAATGCTTCAAATTCAGTGACATTGTTTGTGCAAGCAAACTCTAACCTATAGGAAAAGTTGTGAATTTTACCCACAAGAGAGTACAAGATAATACTAGCTTTGTTTCCTTAATTGGAGCATGAACCATCAAAGTGCATATGCCACATCCCGTCATTTAAGTCGATTTGTTCCAAGGTAGTGTTGTCCTCATCGAAAAATATGGAATACACTCCTAAGTATTCCTCGAGATAATTCACATTAGGTTGTGGTACACTTTCTATGTAAGGTGAAATTCTCTCCTCTCTTAGGACTATGATGTTTTTACCATTCTGAGGAATGGATAAGTGTGTCACGTTGAGTGAGAGGTATCCACCCATCAAATCTTGCCAATATCTTCCTAAGATGATCGAGTAGTTACTCACTGGCATATCAATTACCTGAATATTAAGGGTTGTCCTTATTTCAGGGTGCACGCACAAAACCAAGGTCATGTCCTTGATTTAACCTATGGTCATTTGTTGTAGACTATTATAAGATAACATGCTTCTAGCATTTTCATTTGTACAAGGAAAGCCTATATATTCCATAATAATATTCGACATTACACTTGGGCCTGAACCATCGTCAATGAGGAAACCATGGGCAATCTTATCCATAATCTTTACAGAAACATAAAACAAGGTTTTTTTTATAGGGTGTCTAAAGTTATGTACACCTACTTTATTTATAGATGAATCCTCTTCATCTATATCTTCAGAGAGGTTGGCTACAATAGAATCTTTTATTTCCATGAAATGTTTTAGATGATTCTGTTGTTCAGGGACGACAACCATTTCCAGGAGGGTTTCATCTTCTTTGATGTTGGCCAACTGATTTAGAATGTTGTACTTGGAAGAGGGAAGAGGGGAGGTAGTTCCTTGACTGTCAGGAGCCTTAGGACCCTGAACAGTAGTAGCTGGTGAAGATGAACTTGGTCTAGAAGAAGTGTGGGGAGGATCATATTTTCTTTTAGGAGCATAGGATTTATTCCTAGTATTTATGATCATGACATCTTCTGGCTCTGCAAAGTCTAGGACAACAATAGTAGTTTCAGGTCTCTTACCAAAGATTTTATCTCTGGCATTCTTCTTTACCTCACAAGTACTTTCCTCATGGTGTTCCTCACAAAAGTTACACCAACTACGAAACATGATAGTTTTAGGCTGAAAATTATTTTCATTTGGATTTCTAAAGGGGGGTGTAGAAGAAGATAAAGCTCCAGGGGTAAGAGAGGGGACATTTCCTTTCTGTTCATACACTATCATTCGATTATTCATGTCTTGTACAAGATGTAAGAGGGAGGACATGTCTGTCTGTTTAACTGAGTCTCCCTTATGAAGCCCTGTTCTTTCAAGTTGTTCTTCATACTCTAAACAAGTGTGCAGAGCGGAACCAAGGTTATCAATGGACTTTTCCTCAAGACTATGACAATAGGGGGAAGTTAATGCATGAAAGCGGCTTGGTTCTAAGGTCAAATGAGTTCAGGGATTTCGTTGTATAATTTGGTGAAACACAAGTTGAAGGACTTGATAGTCTTACCATCCTTATAAGTGATGTTATTGTACTCCCGTAACTGCTCGACTAGGCTTTTGGATTGCCCATAAGTAGATTTGAACCAATATACTAACTCCTCCCAAGTAGATAAAATATTAGCAGGGAGATCAAAGAAATCATTCGCAGCCTTGCCTTTAAGGGAATTCACAAATAAGTGTATACAAGTATCGTTTTCATTGGCTCTTATGTTGTGAAAGGCATTAGAAAATTCCACCAAGTGTTCATTCGTAGTGACAGTGTTATTCCCTGAAAAACTAGGGAGATTCTCTTTGAATTTAGGAAGTGGACGAGTAGCAGGTGCTAGGTTAAGAGGGGAGGAAACATGCCGCAGGGTAGTTGTAGTATCTTCTCCAAAATGAAAAAGCCCATACTTTTTAATGACTTTGGAGGGGTTTGTAGTAGATTGGAAAGGGACTTGGTGACTATATAAGCTACCAATCACTGACGAAGTTGAATATTGAGATGAAGAAGCACCTCTAGTGCCACCAGAGCCACAACTAGATTCCATCTTGTGAATGTTCGGTAAGGGAGAGAAAGATGAATTAGATGAATCAGACAAAGTTCTCCTTAGAGCACTTTGTTGGGTTGACAACACAATGCTCCTTCTTCCTATTTCAGAAATAGGATTAATTTCTGGTGATAAACCTCTTCTTCTCCTAGAAAAATGAGGGTCTAAGGACATGAAAAGAAGATCGACAACTGAAGGAAAAATAAATCTATGGCTGAGTCCTAGGTTGTCTTTGCCTAGATTCCCAACGTTTTTGGGCACTTATGTCTTGTTCAATGGCTTCCCACGAGCGATTAAGATCAACCTGGGTATTAGCGGTATCTAAGTTGGTATTAAACAAGTTTAAAGCAATGCTGGTCTGATCTTGAAGACCGGGCTCGATATTGGGCTGCCTTGCAATAGGGACATTCATTAAGAAATGAAACAGTCAAAGAATCAATATCAGAAATGTAGATATATTCAATCATAATCAAGTATAAAAATCAACCAGAGAGATATGGAAGATCTCCCCAATATGGTTGCCAAATAAATGTTGAGGAAAAGATATGAAATAATCTTACTGAATTATTTTCGGATCTTTCTTGGCTAAGGCAAGATAGTCAGGAATATCACCCTATGTTTATAGCCTCAAAATGTGTTTCCTAATCCACAAGTATTAGTTACAAGGGCTTAGGATGATTTTTTTATAAATAAAAGGTTGTAGTAAAATTCAACATTTTTATATAATGTTCTGAATATAACAGATGCAAAAGCAAATGTGGAGACACAAGCAAAAATACCAAGTCACATATTAACACAGATGAGACAAAATAGCAACCACTTATTTCATTCCAAGAAATCAAAAGAATCATTCTCTTTACAAACATCCCTGAGGGAGTTTGGACCAAAGTCAAACTTAGATGTCCCCGATAAAAACCATACAAAAGGACTTCTGAGAGAAAGTAAAAAACTTAACTTTAAAATCTGGATCAGCTTGCCACATATTGCTTCCCACTCGACTCTGCACAATATCCTTTATCAGTCATGAAATTTAATTCATAAACAGACAAGTCTACACAGACTATCAAAGATAGATCAACACCTCTGAAAACAAGTGTCTGAATTATGTAATTCAACCTTGAATCTTGCTATCTACAATAGGACCCTACTATCATAAAAGAGAATTAGGATTTTAATGAATTAAAGAATGAATGAAAACTGAACTATCTCAATAAAACTCAAGAGCAGACCTTAGTATGCTTTCTACTTCTATTCTCCCCTTGTTATTCCTTCTCTTTTTTCCTTTAAGCAATCAAAATTAGTTGAGGTAGTTCAACTACCTCTTTTAGTTAAGTTAACTAAAACTCAACTAACTTTTAGTTTAGGGGAATAATTAATATAATAATAATAAGGGTCTTTAATAAATAATAACTAGTAGGTAGGACCCCTTGTGACTCCCTTTAGTTTCTTAACAAAAATAAACATAACTAGTCAATCAATCAAACACATCCCTCCTTGTGGCTCCCATCATCGTTCTCCTAATTTGAAAATTAAATATCAATGATATTTTAAACCATATCCCAAAAATGTAATATCCGAAAATAGTATGTTGTCCAAAAAATTCAGCATTCAATTGTTCTCAAAAATCAATACTAAAATATACTCAAAAACCATATTTGCCACTTTGGGAGGCAATTTTCCCTTTGTTGTTGTTGTCTCCCTTTGAATTTTTTGAATTAGCCTTAGGATGTGTGGAGCCTTTAGGCTTGATCTCACTGATAACATGAGAGAAATCATCTCTCAATTGCATGTGGGATGAAAAAGATTTGGATGAATCACTTGAGGGAGAGGAGGGGAAAGCAACAACTTTTCCTTTATCATGCGTGTCGTGGGATTCATTTTTTAGCCTCTTTCTTGCATGGAAAGACTATACAGGTGAGTGTGCAGGGGAAATTTGGACATTTGGGTTAACCGGTGGAGGAGGAGCAGGTAGAGACAAATTGGGGCAGCCACGATGTTGGGAGACTGTTGGGTGGACAATCTCCTTCCATCCATCATTCTTAGGAACTTCTGGTTGCAATGAAAGGTGGGACAGGGATACCAGGGACATGCTAGGGGTTGGAAGGGAGGCACTTCTAGCCTAGGTTGGACTACCCCTTGTCCAATCCAATTGAAAAATACATCTTGGAAGAGTTGGTTTAACTCTTGTGGATCTACATCAAATTGTATCGAAAATCTTGGCCTTCTAGGGCCTCTGTTCCAAATCTCGCTTCGCTTGTTATTTTGACCATGGATTCCTTTGTTGAAGAAGCTCATACTGTATGCAACGTTTATTAGCAACTAGCTTCTTAAAAAAACCATACATGACATCTCTTTAAATATGAAACAAAGTTTGGCTCAACAATCACATCAGACCCATGCAATCCAATCCATAAAAATCATTTAATACTTGTTAATGAGAAGGGGGTGAATAAGGGTTCTGGGATATTTGAGGGGAATATTGTATTGAGCGAAAAAGTGATAAAATGAAAGGGATTAGAAAATGATTACTACTCAACAAATCATTAAACAATCAACTATGTTATAATAACAAAATCATATCAACTGTGACCCATCTCTGTGTCATCCTTTAATTGTTGTAATACATAGTTTCTTTTTAATTTTAATTTGATTTTAAGAACAAGGCATGCAAAGTGAATCTTGGAATGCGAGGGGATTCGTAATGTGCAAAAAAGTGATAGAATGACAGGGAAATTAATGGATATTTTTCATAAAACAAATTAAATAATCAATAATCATAACTCTGTATTAAAATCAATCCAAAAAGCACCAACATTCATTGTTTCTCAATTGTGTACCAAACTGTTTGTTGTTCCAATAACTAAATTTCCCAGAATTTCTCAATTCATAATAGTCTGTGCAATCATAACTTATAAATAAAATGACCTTTCCATTCAACAATCCTGTTTAACAAAGAGTTGATCCTTTTTCTTTTTTTTAATAATCGAGAAAATGCACAGTAATATGCTCGACATCTATACCTGATAATCCATAATGCATCACAATAATAATCAACATCCAGTGTTTACCAATTTACAATCGTACCCAATTAAAATATACACATGTCTCTGTGAACAAACTTCAAAGCATGCCCAATATACACATCCTTCATCATATCAATCACAAAACCTTGAAATGAAACAACAGTCAACCAAACAATAAACCCCGAGCCTTATATTTGTGGGTATAAATTTCTTTTAAAACCATTGGTAACCTGTACGATGATCCAATATAATATATAAAGAGAACATCACCAACTACACACAGGAATTGTTTTTAAAAAAATTAGCCATAACCCTAATCGGGCCTAGCGAAAACCACACAGGTGTCTCCATATGCAATCAAGATGACATTGGTAAAAACACAATGACAAAAACCATAATGAAAAGAAGACAACTCTTGACTATATGAAAGTGTATGTTTCCATTTGTATTTGTTCAACCAATCATAGAAGGACGAGACAGAGACTCGACGATAGAGTGTTTTTTTTTTTTTAAATACCTCCATAATCATTTCACTGATAAACCAATATTTGAAAACCTCGAAGGTGCCCGAAGGAAGCAAAGACAGTTGAAATCTAAATCAGGATCTAACAAAAAAAATGCATGGAGACAACAAGAGCGCATTCATATTTTAACAATAACACAGAGAGTTGATGGTCTTCTGAGACTTCTATCAACCACACGAAAAAATAACTTTTGAAAAAGACACAATAGTGAGCCACACCGTCTTTTTATTACTCCCAGTCTAGGCAACAGAACCAATAGTTAACCACTGAGGAGAGAAAAGACAGGTAGGGTAAAATGGCCAGTGCACATAGTGTGTTAACACTTGCAGAGGAGAGGCGAAATTTAATTGAATAGTGGCAGTTATTAAAAGAAAACACATAGATATAAATCTCTATCCATTACTTAAGAGCCGAACAACTTGACATCAACACCAGTGAGGACGCACACATCCTTTTGACATAACGTCGAGATACAACTTGTATCAATCCACAAGCATACATGCATGCATTAATGATGGGGTCACCCAAGACTGGATCTTGGGATACTTCGGTGAAAAGACAGTAAGAATGGGCCAACGACCATGACTCGGTGTTTGAAGAAAAAAAACACAACAACTGTTGGCCATCCCTCTGCAACTGGATAAGGGTTACAATCATGACTATGAGGGGACGAAATAACCGACAGTAATACACATAATGAAGCCCTCCATCATCAAAACAGAGCGATATGTACCACCATTCACTTATTATTCCACAGAGACCCATCATGATACTAAACTGGCCGAGAAATTAGTCAATGCGCAAATTAAAATACCCAATTCGTTTGCTTGCAATCCCAAAAATTTACAATCATCACAGAGAGCCATAACACACATCTAAACAGTCGAAAATATCAAGAACACACAGAATCCAAGCATCACTGAGCCATCATTTTTTCATACAACAGAGAATACCTCATGGATGGAGAGAAAAAGAAACATACCTGTGGAAAAATGCTTAAATGGAAAGTTGGTCGAGCCTTCTTCTTTCCAAGAGCCTGAAAATGAAAAGCTTCACAACCAGTGGATCGAAAAATGAAACAAAGGAATAATTCTAGGGTGATGACCGATAGGGGGAGTATGGAGTGACGTGCAGTAAATGCACGTCGCTTCCATCACCTGACCTATTCAATTTGAAGTACGAGACATCCCAACAAGCATTACATTCACCAATCAATTAAACCATGTATTTAATGCCAAATCATTTAAAATCTGCGACGATATCCATTGTGCGCCACCCAATATCATTTACATGCCAACCGTTGCCATAAATCCATGCCATAATACCTATTGCAATGCTATATGCGCCCCATTCAAATCTAATGAAATCCGCATAGTCCACTAACCAATAATAGCATAATAGTTAGGACTAACACTAATATCCTTTAACTTTTCCATTCAAACTTGCATATAATCCTTTATCATAGCTCAAGATATAACTTATTTTCCATTGTTACCTTTTAGGATTTTTTTTTTATAGGTTTTTTCCTTGTTTTAATCATGCTACCATTAAAATATCTCTTGCATATATGTGGTTAGGTAATTGATCATAAGTATTAGTGACAAAGTTAAATCATAGCATTTGTAAATAACATACTCCTCATAACCATAAAACTATTTTGGATCACAAAAAACATTCCACAAAATACATCATCTATGCATTACCATGTCAAAATGAAACCAATGATGCATCATCAATAATGTAGGACTGTGTAGGAAACATAGAAAACAACAACAAAAAATGTGTGATATGTCTATCCTTGTGCCTCTAGTATACAAGGGGGTCTCACCTACTAGTATGATATTATTAGCATAGTTAAATAATAGGGCTTATGCAATACTTTGTAGGTGAAATTCATTGTTACGATTTTAATCATCAACACTGACTTCCCCTGATAATCCAAGCAACCCTAAGTCTTAGAAACTCGATCAACTCTTCAGAAGACCGCTCCTCCAAGCAACCAATCTTATGCACCCTAGGAGTAAACTTCGGAAAGAAAAGGTTGGCAATCTCATCTGTGCTGGTTGTTGAGCTATCAAACACTATAATCCTAAGGTCCCAAGATAATCTACACGAGGAACCATCATGTTGATGTTGCACCCCTATGATCATAACCATCTGATCACCAAGCTCAGACTATGATCTCCTCTCCTGGACCCCCAAGCTAAAATCCTTGAAAGGACTTAACTCACTATCATGAATCGTGTCTCGCTAAGGAATCTCAGTGAATTCAAAGTATGCCAACCTGCAGATAGACGCAATCCTACATATCATGAGGGAAAATATTCCTTGCCATGTAGAACAAAGCTAACCAAATCCTCTCACAACATCCCCACAATGATGCAGACCAATCACTGACACAACCCTGTCGATCATCCTCATCATATGAAGCATTCTATCACTACGATGAATGTCAAGATCCCAACAACAAATTGGAAGTCCATCACTCCCAATTCCTACTGAAATATCTTTGAACTGATCCAATAAAGTCTAGATCTCCTCCTGTGCACTCTACACACTGATCACATGGTCCAAATGAAATACCTCTATCATGGCCATAATTCCCCCTGTCTCATCCAAATGGCTCCATTGATACTCTATTGTCCTGTTGTATACCATGAGAGAATACAATTACAATAATAGATGCATTTTCCACTACCTGCAAGACTTGAAAGTGACTAGTGTGTTGGTCAACCCCTAGGGCATGAACAAGAACTCATAATGAAGTCAAGAAGTAGACCTGTGAGTATCTTTCTTCCCATTCCTCTTGCTCCCCATTCCTCATCTGATGATATCATAGATGAAGATTGATTATCGAGGGATATGCTTCTCCCTGAGTCTCACCCATCCACTCACCAATCTTGTATAACCTCAACTCAATGGTATGCTTGAGGAATCTATCTAGAGGTCTCCCTAGAATAAACACCCCAAAAATCCACTGTACATTATCATGTGCCAATGAATACCCCTGCATACTATTTCCTATTACTGAATCGTCCTGTACCATCCCGTATCCTATAGGCATTACTGCAAACATCTATCTATTGGTGTTTCCTGAACCTGTATCCCAAAACATTCCCATGTCTTTCATATACCTATCCACTCTATCCATGTATGCATATACTTCCTTGCGGGTTGGTCCACAAAGAATGTGCTCAACTATCTTCTATGTAGCTAAGCCTTGATCCTTTAGTGGGATCTCCAAAAGAAACAAATCATGATCCCCACAATGCAAAACAAAAGCATAGCCAAAACCCTTTGTGTCATATCTCTCCTCAAGCACCTACAACTCTGAATGCTCCTCATGTGGGATCATCACAAGAATCTCCTCCCTCAACTCATGGGTGCCACTCATGCCCTCATGTGTCAAGAATGTCAAAGATGATGGAGTCTCTATTGTAAGTGATGAGGAGCGTGCCAAACTCAACTGGTAACCAAGATCCTCAACCTCCCTTTCCTTGTCTTCAACAAAATTGAGAGAAAGGTCCATATCCATGAACAACTGCAAGTAATTTGATTTCATCTACTCTAGTGCTTCTTTGATTATGTGCAATTGAGAACTAGTGACTCCAATTGCAACTCCTTTTTGTCTCTCCTCCATCTGGGTTTTCCACATAAGATCTTGAATGAATCTATGAGCATCATCTGCCTTTGTCAACACTTGTACAATATGTTCCTTTGTGACCAATAATTGATCTTCCAAAGCATGCAATGCTAAGAAAATTTGTTCAATCTCATCCAAGTGGTATGGGCTCTCACACAATAGATTTTCTTATTTTCTTTCACCTCCAAAATCAACCTCTCCTTTGTCATCCTCCACACATGGCTCCTAAGAAGATGGATCCATATCCCACGAAATTTTTTCAAATACCCAACCTTCGTCATGTTTAGGTACAAGCATGTATGCATCGTCATAAGTATCATAGATATGATAAGGCATTGATTCCTCATCATACTTAGGTGATATCACACCCTCATACAAACCAATTGGATCACTAGATGATATCATGCAATCTCCAAAAGGTGGGATAGTGGCATGATCAAGCACTGCTTCATCAATAAAACTCTTCTCTCCAAAAGGCATATCAAATATGGTCTCTAAGTTAACATCAAAGAGAATTGTGTCCCCATACCATCAACAACATTTGCTTCTTCTCCATCCCAAATCATAGTGTCATTTTGATGGAATAAAATTGTATCAATGTTATCTTCTTCCTTGTATACCCAAATATTCTTTTTGGTTTGAGGTTCTAAGGAATCATGAGAGCCCATGTTCTCATTTGCAGGAGAAGAAACATATGAAGAGTTAACATTTTCTTTATTTTTACAAGCATCAAAATCTTCAGAAACTAATACTTTTTTTCTTGGAACCTTCACCTTCTTGTCCACTGAGACTTGGGGTTCATACCACTCAACATGTTTGATGGTAAAAAACTCCTTGAATGACATGGCTACGTGAAATGCCTCACTAAGCACCATATACTGCCTCAAACAATCTGTAAAATCCTCATCTTGCTCTTGTTGTTTTTGATTCCTTGTTCGTTGCCCCCCTTGAACCATTCGCTCCATTGTTCCCTGTATTGTTTTGATCTTTTTCCATAGCCAAGCTTGTATACCCTCACATGTTGGGAATATCACAAGATCTAATGCCACTGAAATATCCCTTACAATTTTTTTTTGTTTTCTTCTAGTTTGGTAGTGTAACCATATTGTCAAACAATTTGCATACAAAATATTCTACCAACAGTAGACAAGTAAATCTAATATTTGTTAATGATTTACAAAACGCCAATATGGAAACTCAACACACTTATTGCATTAATATGTAATCGGTTGCAATACACAAAAAAATATTAGTAACAATACAACACAAATAAAGAGGAACCTAATAAAAATTTATGTAGGCTATGTTTCCTTTTTTCTGAGATGAATGTGCCCAAATTTGGCTACCAAATGTGTTCACAACTCAACAAATAATACCCACAAGGCTCTATGTCTTTGTTGTAAGAAAAAATGGCCCCTTTCCTTAGTAAATAAATGTTGTTCTCACAGAGATTGATGCAACAGTAAACCAAGTTCTTGTGGTTGTAAAATCACCTCCAAATATTGTTATTCTCGCCCCCTTTGCTAAAGAATATGCCCAACAAGAAAATGTCTCAGCCCAACTGCAATATTCATCAAGAAATGCACCTAAACTCAAGGAAAATTCCCAACGAAGAGAGTTCAGTGCCCCTAATGCATAAAATCGACCCCTTCATCCCTCAACTCGACCCAACAAGGAAGTAATTCTCCCCACACTGATAAATGTGACCCAAAATGAGAAATACTTAGCCACCAATTGATAACTCAACCACAAACAAATAACTCAACCATCGAAAGAGAAATCTCAGCCATAATAAGATAAACTCCGTCACAAGTGAAGCACGGTGAAAATATTTGAATGACCATCTCTTTATGACCAACTAGGGTGGATGGTCTCACCATGAAAACTAATATCTATCTCTATGGTTTGTCATCCCAAGAGCCAGAGCCACAAGAGCTCTCTCAATTTTTTTTTTAGAAAAACAACATTGCATAATGAGAGAGGGTGCCCTCATTCTCCTTTTATTTCCTTGTTGACCCTTTTCGAACTCTTTTTTACCCTTTTAATAAGGTAAAGTGACTTTATAAACTCAAGTCACTTAAAATGCCCTTTTAATTAATTATTCAATGTCACTTTTAAAAAAAAACATTTTTTCCACTCCAATGACATTAAATAATTAATTAATCCTTTTTTTCCATTGAATATAACCTACTGAAATCACTTAGGCCATTATGCCAATCTCCTCGAGAGATCATTTGGAAAGGGAGATTACATGTAATGTTATTAAAATGGAATATAAATTAGTACAAAATTTTCAAGATCATGGTGCAATGTCAAGTGTATGCTTAGAAAAACAAAAACCTAGAATATAGGTAGGTGACCATCTCTTATTGTTAAACACACACACACATAATCATTATGATTGTTTCTCTTAAGTCTAGTATGTGTTTTTATGTCTTGGTTCTCAGGATGTTACATTATGGTTGTAATAAAAATTAAAAGAATTTTAGTTTGTGGGAGACATAATAGCATAGGGAATGTGAGAGCAAGTTGTAAATATATGGCTATAAAATCCAACATGTCCATCTTTGTCTCGCTTGATTCACTATGGTTTCTATATAAGTTGTCTCTTGTTAGTGTGCCAAGTTAATTATATGATGGAAAGGACCATCAATGTAGCATATATGATTATATGCTTATGAAATAGATTTATAATATGTTTGTGACTTAGTCATTTCAAAATTGCTATAGAGGGAAGATATCTACCAATATCGTGTGAAGTAACAAGAGGAGAATGTAGCAATTGTCAGTTGAGGCTTGGAATGTGATATTTTTTATAAGGATTTATATTATATGGTTAACTGTATGCTTCATTTTAGTAGGGTATGTCAATTGGTATGTCAAACTTGTCTCCCATGACATGGATATGGTTGTTATTTGTTGTAATGACTAGTATGTTTTGACTTTGTGGAAAAGTTTGCACTTCAAAAAAATGTGAATTATGAATGTGACGTGGGGTCAAGTATGTATCTCTTATGATATTAAATTTATGCATATATGGTTCAGAGACCTTATTGCGTGATCTGATTTGTTTAGCATGAGTTTTTGTTAATTACGTAAAATGAAGTAAATAAATAAATAAAACTTGAGGCCAAGATTTGTTCCAAGGAGGGAAGTATATAATGCCCCTCCTTGCCTAACTTGGCTTTGAGAAGAATTAGGAGATTAATTTGAGGATTGAATGAAGAATTTAGTGAGTATGTTTTTTACTATTCTTTACATATGTGACATGTGGAATGTACTTGATTGGCAAGATGTGTTTGATATTCATGATTGTTGAGTTGATTAACATATACACTATGATATATATCTTCTTGGATCTTGAAATGAATACTTATGTTGTGAACAAGTGTGATTTGTTGTAGGTGGATAGGACCAACATGACTCCTAGGTGGAGTTGATTGAATGAAAAGGAAGGCTATGGAAGCCGAATTAAATATTATGAAAGCTTTTAATGAAACCAATTAACTTTCATTGCTATTATATTGCTTATATTTCATATCTACATGCATGATTTGTGACATGATTGCATTGGTCTTAGTTCTGCCAGGACATTGGTGACTTGAGGGGGATGCAAGTGAATATGGTTGTTTGGGGGAACTCCAGGTTGGGAGACAAATAGTAAATATATGTGGAGGGTAATTGGTAATATTAAGCAAACAATTATTATGATGCTTATATAACATTGACCTATATGATATATGTGTGACGGTTGCATGTGCAAGATATAGGGAAAGCCTTGCCAACTTTCCAACATATGGGTGTGGGCCATAACCAATAAACCCTTAATGGAGAAGTGGAGTCTCAACTAAAGCATTGAGTCTCAATGGAAGTGTGGAGTCTCTAATTGCATAATATATGGTCTTGTGATTGGCGGGTGCATAGTAAGGTGGGTTGACCTTACTCCCGAGCCACTAATTCTTCCAAATCCCAATTAATCCTCAAAAAATTGTTAAGACCCCATGGTTGAATTTACCCACTTTTAGGGGGCTCTTAAAATTATTATTATTTTATTAAAAAAATGAAGCATTATTTAAGAAAAATGAATAATTAATAAAAAATGAGGGAATGGCACATGGGGGAGGGTGATGAATAATAAGGATTTCTATAAATAAAATAAAGGGAACAATTCCTAATTTTGCATGGAAGGGGTGAGGTGACTAGCCTCATTGGGTCTATAAATAGATGGGGAAATACATGGTTTGGGGGAGTCACCTGGAGAGTACATAAATGTTGCAAAAATTATACTAGAATGAATAACTTAACTCGAGTATTGGGGTTTGGAAGGAAGCCGATATCACTAATATGGATGTTTCCAGTGGATGGTAAAAATCCACGTTGAGAAATTTCTGCACCCAAAACTGGTTATGAGCCCACACAGCTCAGGGGTCTCAGGGAAATAATTTTTCCCTGAGTATGGCTTGGAAGAAACCGGTTGACACCATGAAAGTTGGCCAAGGCAAGGAGTTGATGGTTGGAGCAATGTTGTACCTACCGGAATTATATTTTTGCAAGGTATAATATACTTGCTTAAGAAATAATTTATTTTTGATATCTTTGATTGATTTGGTAT
>SNQJ01S0007185.1:606314-621924 GCA_010110895.2 Picea sitchensis
AAGTAAGATTTGTATAAAAAGCCTTCAAAAAACAAGAATTACAGTATCCCCATAAGCTCCGGACTGTAGGAACTGAACTGCCTCGGAGGGAAACCAGTTCAGCCAGCCGGTTAAAGTAAAGCCCATTGTCTTAAGGTACCAGTCTTAAAATTACATAGACTTAAACATAAAAATTCCAGTCCCCTGTGGGAGACTGAATCGACTTGTTGGCTAACCCTGATATAAAACCAACATACAAAATATGACCATAGACCCTATGAGGCAAAAGGAAATTCAAACACTTTGATAAACTAGCATGAAGAAACATGTGCAAGTCATGTGGTGGGCTTGTAGTGTGGCCATGCGTTCAGGGAGGTGGCATTGGTCGGTGGGTCCATGGCTGGTGCTTCTTTCTCTTCAACCATTGTCCCTCCCTCCTCCATGGTCTCATGCATGGTAGCGCCTATGTCGACGTTGCCTCCAACCCCTTCCTCTTCAACCATTTCCCCTCCCTCCTCCATGGGCTCATGCATGGAAGCTCCTGTGTTGACATCGTCTCCAACCCTTGTGTCATCTTTGCCTCCATTCCCTGTATTGTTTTCGTTTCCACCCCCTGTGGCATTGCCATCTCCTGTTGTTGAGTGGCATGCCCCCTCCAGAGTTGAGAGCAATTGCAGGAGCGTTGAAGTCCTCCCATCTAGGATTTCCATCTGGAACTACAGGTCGTCCAGGCCTTGTCGCAATTCAAAGACCAAACCTTGCAGAATTGCAAGGTTGTCTTGCAATTGTGAGCCTGATACTGAGTCGGAGAAGGAGTGAAGCCTTGGTTGACGTCCAAGGAGTTCTGGTTGTGGTTCAAGGTAAGGTTGTCTAGTTGAGATCTCTAGTTGGACTGGTGCGCTCAACGACGAGTTGGGTGGAATTGCAGGAAGTGGCAGCGAGGTGGAAGCCAAATCGGATAAGCCTCCCAGGGAATTTCCAGAGATGGAAAACCATTCCAGCCGGCTTGCAGAGGGCAAGGAGAGGAGTAGGAGGTTGTTAAGGCTTTGACCAGACTGCGACTGAGAAGAGGGAGAGGAAGGTAAAGAAGGTGATGAGATGGGAGATGGTGCAAGTGGGGGTCGAAGAGCCACGCCCGGCTGACTGGGCTGCTAGACCGAGTTGCGCTTGGATTTCCCCCTTTGTCTCAGCATGCCTGGGACACTGAGGGGATTTGCAAGCGACGAAAGGAAGCATAGGTAGCGAAGGAGCAGCTGGGATTTGCATTTTTGGATTTAAAAAACCTTTGTTGCAGAAGAGTTTGATGGAAGTTCTGAACAACAACATTGTTTTAAAGTAAAAGAGCTAAGTGTTGAGAGAGTTTTTAATTGTATCTTTAAAACATTTGAAAATCCACACAAAGTTTGACAAAATGTGTCAACCAAAGCACATGACTATATGACCAAAGGCCGTTGGTGTAAATCTATAAGAATGCATGTTAAAAATTGTTTTTTTAACTATGTTCTTTTTTGTGAAATTTTCATATTTCGAAATTTGATGTAAATTTATAAGAATGCATGTTAAAAATGTTTTTTTAACCATGTTCTTTTTAGTAAAATTTTCATATGTTAGAAATTTGAAGCAGTGGAAATTGGAATGTTCTTTTTTATTTAAGATTGCAAATTCATAAATTTGCAAGCCATGGTATTTGAACTCAAGTATTTTTTAGTTAAATTTGCATATTCAGAAATTTGAAGCAATGTAAATTGGAATGCTCTTTTTATTTAAAATTGCATATTCAGAAATTTGCAAGGAATGAGATTTGAACCTAAGTCCTTTTTTGGTTCCATTTCCATATTCAAAAAGTTGAAACAATGGGAATTGGAATGCTCTTTTTATTTAATATTGCATACTCAGAAATTTGCAAACAATGGGATCTGAACTCATGTTTTTTCATGTTTTTTTAGTTAAATTTTTATATTCAGAAATTTGAAGCAATGAGAATTTGAATGCTCTTTTTATTTAAGATTACATATTTAGAAATTTGCAAAAAATGGGGTTTGAATCCAAGTCCTTTTTAGTTAAATTTGCATATTAAAAAATTTGAAGCAATAGGAATTGGAATACTCTTTTTATTTAAGATTGCATATTCAGAAATTTGCAAGCAATGGGGTTTGAACTCAAGTCCATTTTTGTTAAATTTGCATATTCAAAAATTTGAAACAATGGTAATTGGAATGCTCTTTTTATTTAAGATTGTATATTAAAAAATTTGCAAGCAATTTGATTTGAACCATTTTTATTTAAGATTATATATTAAAGATTTGAACCATTTTTATTTAAGATTGTATATTAAACATTGTATATTCAGAAATTTGCAAGTAATTTGATTTGAACCATTTTTTTTTCACTAAATTTACATATTTAAAAATTTGAAAGAATTAGAATTGAAATGTTTTTTTATCCAAAAAAAATTGCAAGGAATGGGATTTGCACCCATACTGTTTTTATTTAAATTTGCATACATAGAAATTCCATAAGATATGCGATCAATAATGAATATAGAAGTTATTCTAGGATACATTCCACACTCATTGTTTTAATTTATTGATTTAATGATTATAATCTAAGGGGATTGTCAATACATAATTTAATTTGGAATATAGGAGAAAAAGAGGACAGATTGAATGGGTGCAATCCTTGTATAATTCACTATGGTATTCATTGTTGAAAGCCATGTTTTTTTGGGTTCAATATGCTTGTGGATTTTCTTTTCTGATTTTTGTGGAGTTTATTGTATGAAGCCACGTTTTCTCGGATGAATATGTTGTCGATTTGATGGTATTCTTTAATGCACTTAGTACTTGAGAAGCTTTAAGTATGGAAAGAAATGTAGAATATTATGAATTCAATAGCATTGAGGAGTATATTTCATGGGGAATGAGTGTATCCCTAGTGGTTTATTTGTGATGGGGAATGAGTGTATCCCTAGTGGTTTATTTGTGGAAGATTCCCTCATGAAGACGGACTGGGTTTCGAAAGAAAGTATTACTTGATTGTAATTATATGGGATTTTGTGTTACAATGTTTTCATGAAAAATGTTTGAGAAGTATAGTTAGGTTAATTGAATATGTGGAGTGCATTAAGGAAAAAAAATGATTAAGTTTGATAGAGATATGCTTGAGTTTGTAATAAGAAAGTAAGTTAGTAAAGGTTGAGTTTATCTCTTTCTTTGTATGTGTGTGTGAAAATGGTATGGTTTGTTGTTGACTTGGTGTTGAAGGGCATTACATATGGTAATACTAATAAATAAATAAATTGTGTTTCCTTTGGAGCTTGTTTTGTCTATTTGTATTTGTTGGCACAAGGGCAGACTCAGGGTTCAACGCTACAACAATGCACCAATAAAACCCTAACTACCGGAATTTTCGGCAACACTTGCGAAGCAGATGAAGTCTCACCCGAGGTAGAGGCAAGGGTGGTTACAGGACTCAGGTGTCTGCAACCTTAGCTAGGACACAAATCTATGATTGTAATACTTAACAGAGGACTTAGCACCAACATTTCATCAATATTTAACCACTATCTACTGCACAAACGAAACAAAGCATCGCATCATTCACTTAGATATGATGTATCGAAGCACTTATCATAACGAGATAGATTAGATCTAACATATTCAAGCACTAAGCAAGTTCACATAGTTCAAATCTAACATACATATACATCATTAGCACAAAGCATAAACAGATCTATCCATCTATATCAAAGCACTTAGCAAATAAAGGCATAAACGCATCAACACATCGCATAGAGCAGAGAAACATACCATATACGTGGTTCACCCCCACCCTGGGGCTACGTCCACCAACTCTTCTTCTTTATTATCTTTGTCAAGCTTCTTACAGGCACATAGCATCAAAATCCTACTCCGCAGAAGACAGGAGATCTGGACCCACTGCGTCAGATCTTCCTTCTTTGAGCTAGGGTACAACACCAAGCCTTCTTACAATTACTTGCACATAGCTCTGCAAGTCCCACACAGTATGCACAAGCATCTACAATATGTTCTTAGCACTTAGCCCAATATCACACAGATATCTATATCTTTCTTACATTGCCTAGACATCTATTTATACATTACAAAATAGGCATAAACATGGGTAAACCCATGGTCCGACATCCCATACCCGTTACATAATCCCAAATCCCAAAAAGGACCCAAAAAGGGGCCGAGATTCTGCGATCTCTGTTTCGTATTGCTCTCTGTCTTCGACAGGCTGTCGAAGTCCCCAAATAGGTCAAACTTGACCAAGGATCTCCCAAAACTTGGTCAAGAGCCAACATGCCCCCAACACTCACCTGTGACTCGTCCCGAGTCACTCTAATCTGGGTAGTTCTTCTTCGAAAGCCTCGAGATTGGCTCGAGTTGCTTCAACTTGTTGTTGTGCCACGACCTCCTGTTCAACGAACTCTTGGATGACTGCATCATTGGTAGTTCCTTCTAGGCTTTGTTCAGCTGCAGCGACAACCTATTCCAGTTCTTCTCCTCAGCCTTCGACCTCTGTGAACAATTGGTAGGCCTTATCTTGTACATGTTGGAGCCTCTGAGTTACTTCCATAACTCTGCTCTGGATAGTGTGGATCTGTTGTTGGGCGGTGCATTTCTCTTGGGAGTGCTTCATTCTTTCCACAACTGACAGGGGCTTCAGCTGCGCCTATATCTTTTCGTCTTGGTATTTCGCCTCTTGGAGCTACGACCCCAGTACCTTCAGTTCTGGATTCCCAGTGAGTTGCTCATAGGTCTGAGCACTGCGATCAGTGAGTTGCTTGCATTCCATAGAAAGGGATTTTATTCGCTCAACTGCACTTCGAGCAGTTGCTTCTCTTTGATCCCTTACATCCTGTTGAGTCTCGGGCACTACGCGGAGCTCTAGGTATGCTATGCGTTGTTGTAACTATTGGATAGCTTCTACGAGCTGCTCCACTTGCTGCATGACTCGATCCTCTACCTTTATTTCTACGACTATCACAAAGCGAAGTTCTCTATTGACCGCTTATTATACTTCGAGTTTCTCTACGAGTAATTGTTCTTTTCCTTGCTGCATCTTTTCTTTTTCTTCATCGAACTTTGCTTGGAGAGAAATATTTTCATGTTCTGTAGTTCGACATTGCTCTACAAGTACTCCTTGTACTTGTGTCAAAGCCTGGGTGGCTTGTTCTGTTTCCTCTTGTGCTCGACGAACGCGAGCTTCGACTGTATCAGCTAGTCGGTGGAGTTGGGCTGGATCATCTCCCAACTCTGGTTGTCCCGATGGCAGGGGTGCAGTGGAGACTGCGTGACTGGACTGAAGGGCCTGCTATACCCCTCAGAGTTCGACTTCAATCCTATCATACATTTCTTCCTACTTGGCCGCTTGTTTTTCTGCTATTTCCAGTGAAGCATCGTTCATGACTGTTATGATGAAGTCAAAATCGTCGGAGGTGAGGACAATCTGCATCTTAGGCATGGTGGCAAACCATAAATTCCTTTATGCCCATTCGGTGGGTTGACCGAACGGTTATATTGTTCCCAACGGTTATATTACTTCGCCATGGCGAAGTGCCATGTGACGTTGTTCTGATATTCTGGCGAAGCTCCAATTTTGCAAATTTACCTTCTGTGAAGTTCTCTCTAGAACCTTCTGTAACTTGTCAATCTTAGCTCTCTTCTTACTTATCTTCCTAGCCTTCTTCCCAGTGAGATTTGTCTCAGTGTGCCTTTTTCCATTATGATTCTTATCTTCTTTTGGCATAGTTACTTCACGTTGTTGAGATTCTTTCCTAAGATTCGAGGGTGATACTTCTTCTTTATCTGGAATAGGTACTTCAATCTTATGTGAGTCTTCTAGTGTTCTTGCAACTTCGACATCCAGGTCTCTGGTGTTTAATAACTTCGATTTGTTCTTTTGTTCTTCAATCAAGTGTGTGATTCTTTTAGTCATCAATTCTTTTAACTCTTGCTTCTGCTTCTCTAAAACTTCTTCTTCTTTTTTCCTTTTGGCCCGATCTCTTTCAATCCAAGGTTTTCCGAGAAACATAGTAAATGAGGCGTTGTTCTCAATAAATTTAACAATGTCAAAATCCTCCTCTGTTGAAGTTCCATTGGCATGCATATGTATCTGGGTGAGCTTTCCATAGGTTTATCAACTTTCCTCTAAATAGACCTATTCCTCCCAATGAAGAAATCATAGCAAGCTTTGCTAAAAGTTCCCAAGTTCTTTCTGTCATGATATTTACCTGTGTTTCCTCATCTAGAACACAGTCAATGTCGAAGTCTCATATTCTTGCTTCAAGGCATTCTTTTTCTTTGAATATCTCTGATAAGTTGATATGTCGGTGATTATTCAGGGTTTCTTTCATATGTAGCAATACTTTCTCTGATTCTTTCTAGGGTTTTTCCATTTCTGGATCTGCCTTAGGGTTTTCTTTTCTCATGTTCATCCCTTCAAGCCTAGCAATCATTCAATGACAATCCAATACTTCATGGTCCATATCTTTGCAACAAAGACAACTAGGTCTTCTCCCAGGGCATTCCTTAGCAAGATATCACAGTTTTCTGCAACTGTAACAGAGGATTAATCCTCTCTTTGTTTTAAACGATCCCCATCCTTTCATGTACTGCATGCTAGGATCATGGTAGCTAACCTGCAAACATTTATTTCTAGGATCCTGCATCTGGTTGTTAGTCCAAACATTCTTTCTATGCATAGGTATAACAAATCTTTCACTATTCTTATCAGATCTACTCATATCAAACCTTTTTTCATCTATTAGTGCCCTAGTTTTCAAGCTAGGACATAATCTATAAAACATACCTAGATCCATACTTTAGAAACAAAAATTTCCACTTATCTTACTTTTCGAGAGAACAAAGCCTTGAGATCTAAAATATTTCACTATTCTTACCTTTATCAGAGCATAGAGCTTGCAGATCTTACCTCTTTTCTTCAGATCAAGCTTCTTTCTTTAGCACAGAGCTTGCGGATCTTACCTCTTTTCTTCAGATTGAGCTTCTTTCTTTAGCACAAAACTTGCATAAATCAAGTAGAATATTGTGCACTAGAGAGACAGATCTATGCACAGAGCTTGCATAGTTTCAATTAGGATCTTTGCACAAAGATTCTTCTTCCTCAGTTCCCAACAATCACAGTTTTAGGTCCCGACAACGGATCCATTTGTTGGCATAGGAGTAGACCCAAGGTTCAACGCTACAATGGCACACCAACAAAACCCTAACTACCGACCCTTTCGACAACAGTTGTGAAGCAGATGAAGTCTCACCCGAGGTAGAGGTAGGGGTGGTTGCAGGACTCAGGTGTCTGCAACCTTAATTGGGACACAGATCTGTGATTGTAATACTTAACAGAGCACTTAACATCGATATTTCATCAATATTTAACCACTTTCTACTGCGCAGATGAAACAAAGCATTGAATCATTCACTCAGATATGATGTATCGAAGCACTTAGCATAACAAGATAGATTAGATCTAACAGATTCAAGCACTAAGCGAGTTCACATAGTTCAGATCTAACATACATATACATCATTAGCACAAAGCATAAACATATCTATCCATCTATATCAAAGCACTTAGCAAATAAAGGCATAAACGCATCAACACATCGCACATAGTAGAGCAACACATCATATACCTGGTTCACCACCACCCTGGGGCTACGTCCACCAACTCTTCTTCTTTATTATCTTTTTCAAGCTTCTTATAGGCACATAGCATCAAAATCCTACTCCGCAGAAGATGGGAGATCTGCGCGCACTCTGCCAGATCCTCCTCCTTCGAGCTAGGGTACAACACCAAGCCTTCTTACAATTACTTGCACATAGCTCTGCAAGTCCCACAGAGTATGCACAAGCATCTACAATCCGTTCTTAGCACTTATCCCAATATCACATAGATATGTATATCTTTCTTACATTGCCTAGACATCTATTTATACATTACAAAATAGGCCTAAACATGGGTAAACCCATGGGCCAACATCCCATACCCATTACATAATCCCAAATCCCAAAACGAACCCAAAAAGGGGCCGAGATCCCGCGATCTCTGCTTCGTCTTGCACTTCGTCTTCGACAGGCTATCGAAGTCTCAAAATAGGTCAAACTTGACCAAGGTTCTCCCAAAACTTGGTCAAGGGCCAACAATATTATTTTCTTGGTTGTGGGGTTTTTTTAGTGGAACCACATGTTTATCATTGGGTTTTCTAGGAGGGGAGAGTATTTTCTCCATTTTTCTGTGCTATCGCATGTTGTTGTAGGATATGCCCAACTGACATATATGCAAAGATATGTCGGTTCACATGTCCATTTGACTTAGAAGTTCCAGGTTCGTGGTGGTCAGCTATGGAGAGGTTCATTTCAGAGACAGGGCATTAGTTGCCTGTGTCTTATGCTTTTGTCACTATCACATTATAGCTCTGATGGGAAGCGCATTAATTTATCTATGTTGTATTATGTAGATAGTTTATTGCAAATGCCCCGATTGATTAGGTAGGTGGATGTTTTTTTGAAACAATTTTGTCATGCATTAGATCACTATCATGTTGTTTTGTCAAGGACGAGATTCTTCACATTTGCGTCTGAGTTGTATACATTATATTTTGAGAGGGTTCATGCCACTCATTCAGAAGTACCCCGCTTTATTTCTAGGCCTATGTTTGATGTGTGTATGCACATGTGGGGGAAGTTGATTCCTAAGAGGGGTCAGTCCGATTTTTCCATTACTCTGGTGGGTAGGGAGGTATTTAATTTATTTCCTAGCGAGGACAATCTTGTCCTCGATATTGTAGAGTACCTGTATGCGGGGATGGATTGGAGAGCATGTCCAAACATTCGATTCAAAATAGAGGATCCATGAGATGAGAGATTTAATATTATCGTCATCTTTTGATCAATCTATTTGCATATTTTTGTCCTATTTAATGCACATGTAATTTATTGTAACATTTTTTTTCAATTATCTTATTATTATTGTCTATTGTTTTGCAGATATTGACACATATTTTGGGGATGTGCCTCCCCAACGTGGGGATGAGGTGATGGAAGAGACAGAGGACCAGCCTCCAATAGTATAGAGACCCCACATGCCATGCAGGTCGGATATGAGAGTCTGACTAGAGGTGGTGGATGAGCTATGTCGTGTCATGACTAGTCACGGGGTGGTACCCACACCGATTAGAGACATATTATGGGTAGAGGATCTCTCAACTACTTGGAGGCATTTTCCTCATGACATGATGATGTTGATGCATCATATTGTTGGTGTCATCGAATTTATCGAGACGTTTAGGGGTGGTGCTCATGATCCCACTACATCTATCTCATCAACATAGCCATCCACATCCTCTAATCCACCACATGGTCCTCCTTCTCCTCTTGATTCTCCTCCACACAAGTCGGCTGCAACATATACCAATCCTCTTTCTTCCCCTCCACATGCATCTAAACTTACATCCACGTCTGATCCTCCTCCTCCTCCTCTTGTTTCCCCTCCACATGTGTTTGAACCCGCATCCACATTTGATCCTCCTCCTTCTCCTGTTTCACATGCTTCACCATATTCTACCGATCCTCCCCCTCCTCCTCCACTTGTGTCACCATCCACCGATCATTTTCTTTCTCCTATTTCACATGTGTCATCATCCACCAATCCCCCTCCTCCTCCTCTTACTCCACATGTGTCACAAGATTTTAATGTTTTGGACACTATGTTCACATCGAATATCACTGCACATATTCATGATATTGATATAAAGACACTTGATAATGCACTTTTGTCGATATTTATTTATGAGATAGGTGTTCTTGATATAGGCTCTACCTATGGTAGCATAGACACTAATGCACCTGAGTCTGGTGGTGGACCTAGCTAGTAGTGGTATTGATTGACATTTATGTTGATTTTTTTATATTTGATTCGAGATGTATATATGGCAAGTTTATTGCATATTTTGTTGAGAAGTATGTTTGACATGTATATTCCATATGTATATCGCTCATGTATATTATGTTTTTCATATAATGTTGTGGTTGTTGTTTTTGTTGTTTTATTTATAAAATGTATTATGAGTATGTTAATGATAGACTTTGTTAATGATTTCTCTGTTTTTAAGTGAAATTTGATTTGTATCACTCATTTAAATTTACAGTTTCCATATAATGTTTAACTTTACTTTTATAAAATCATTTAATTTGGATTTTGATTGCAAAAAGTTATAACCATTAATGTCATATAATGTTTAATTGTTGTTGAAGGTAAATTGTTTGTTGTCCAACAAGATACAATATGTCGATTAAACATGTATAGAAACAAAAATACTTAAACATGAGTGAAATGATTGTGATTTGAATATTTATGTCTTTTTTATATATTATAATAATAACATTATAAGATAATTATTCACTAATAATAATGATGATGTAATAATAATGTGTTTTTTTTTAATTTTTATTATTCAAAGATTACAAGACAAAGTTATAATATAATTGTTTACTAAAATAACAATTATTATATTTTATTAAATTTAATTTTTCCAAAGATTTTACTAATTTATATTATTGAATTGTTATAATATATGAAATTTCTTTGATTAAATTTAAAACAATAAATATAGAGAATAATAATACATTTTGATCTATACACTTTCGATAAAATGGTTTCACAATTTTTTACTCTAATACAGACTTTATGAATCTTCTATTAAAAAAAATAGATTTATTGCTTATCAGGAAAGATACTTAGGGATGTTTTTATACTTATTGATTATACTGCCTTCACTCATACCCTTTCTTAGAGAAAAGTTGGTTACACCATAGAAAACACCATTGCAGGAAAAACAACAACAAAAGAACTTGATCCCCATATCTCACAGTAACAAACTTGAACCTTCAACAACAACAACACCAACTACATGATAGAGAACTTATAACTTACACTACACCAAGTGATTCACTACCTTGTCGCCAAAAGTAGAAGAGGCGTAGAATAAAAGAACAACAAATATGACACCCTTATAAACAAAAACATCCAACATATTTTACTCCTCAATAATGGCCTTCGAGCCCTCCACATCTTTATATGAATAAAACTAGCTCAGTTACATAGATACTATGAACACCACCCAATGCCAACACTTGTGACTATCACTTCTTTATTCACTTAGCACTGGATCAACAAGAAAAAATCACATGATCACACATTAGCAGGAATAAGTCATCGCTCACATTAGTCCGAAACCGACCGAACATAACTACTTCTAGAACTAACCATTTCACAATAAGACAAGGTTATCGTAAGAGACGCTTCCATGAATGTAGAGAGCCCAAGCAATTAATATCTCAGTCACTTAGGAACTAGATTTATAAACTTCTACACTTGCACACTTACAATAATCTACGAAAACCTACACTAACGATCATACACTCATGGACTTCACTATTCCCTGCAAAAACACCCATCATAGCACAATGGATCCTCTCATTTATTCATTATGAACTCTTTACAACTAGACCAATGGCATGAACCCATACATTTAGATATTTTAGGATCGAGCATGATCTATGTCACTAGGTGAAACCAACAACGACACCGACATTGACACTACTTTCACTGAAATGTCCTACTAAACCTATCAACAAATGAACAATTGACCATATTAGTTGAACATGTCAAGCCCTATTAGTTGAGCATATCATGGTCACTTGGGTTTTGCTTGATAATTCATGAAAGGATCATTATGGAATAGATCCACCTATAACAATGTGTCGACCATGAATATTTTAACACTATGTCGCAATGACTCTTGACAACTAATTTATGCAACTTATCGATCCCTCCCCGCTACCGAATAAGCACCATGAGAACAACTGCAACAAGAATGACCTCTTATATCAGCAGAGGGACCAAAACCCCCACAACGGGGCCTAATAAAGGGACGTCCTATCCACAACAAAGGGGCCTAGTCCAAGCACCGTAAAGGAAAAGAAGGGACCTATCCTAATCTATTAGACCAAATTAGAGATCTATACGCCTTGCCTTTCACTCAATATTCTTATGTAGTTAAAACAACATATATTGGTGTTCAGTGTAGAATAGGTGGTTAAAACAACATATATTGGTGTTAGGTGTATACTTCTTTTTGTCCCTATGTGATCAAATAGCAATGAAAACATCAATAGAGTGATAAATGGCCTAAGCCCAAATAGTTCCCTTTACTTGAAAAATGTTTTTTTACCACAGCTCAACCTATACAAAATAGCCCAACATGTTGCATGGTTTTGACTCTATTGGGATAATACAAAATTCAGATCAGTTTCCATGTCATTTTGTACACCTTTTGCACGTTCCATATTAGATCAATTCTTATCAGATTACGACCGTGTGAAATGGAACCTCATAGTGTTATGTACAATATGAAATATAAAGGGAGTAGACAGAAATGATACAATTCCCCTTAAAAAGACAATTACAAATTACCTATATCAAGATCCAACGACCATGTATCACACAATTTAGACTAATCATGTGTAGGGAGGATGAATAAGCATTCTTCGGTTATTTCACATGTTTCAGGTTTGATATTTCATTTCATAATAGGATATATAGGGATAGTTAGGAAGAGTGGACCTTTTAAAGGGGGACTTATACCCCATGGTGGCCCCGAAAACCCACCCACGATTACAAAATATTGGGGACCAGATGGAAAGACCTGAATCAAATATATTACGAGCTACACTAAAAATTTCATAATTAGTATTTTAAGAATTAGTTAAATTAACAAAGATTTCTATACTTTTAGATAAGTATGGATCATTAAAATTTTCCTTAATTCTGACTAGGCTCTAGAGAAAGACTCGTTAAGAATTTCCATGTCCTTCCTATATTGATAATTATTTCAAGGAGAATGCAAAAAGAATGATTAATATAAGTTTATATGATTATAAAAATAAAGGATGGAGTGGAATAGATGAAGGCCATGATAGTTGCACTAGTTAAGGTGGGGAATGCCATCAAAGTTGGTAATTCCAACACCATAAGAACTGTAGATGTTGCACGGAGTTATTTTGTTGGAATTGTCCTTAGAAGTTCCATCAAAGTAAGTATATATTTATTTGAATTTTGATTGTCTCAAACAATAAAAATTTTGAGGTTTGAACATTTTTTAATATCTTCATTTTTTTTTAAATAAATATAATTTGAAATAAATATTTACTTGTACGCCACCAACTTTGTGATATCTCAATTAATGCTTAGTAATTCAAAGGTTGAACACTCGGTGTAGACCAAGGAAAGGAGGAATGTTGAGCTCAAAAGAATTATCCCCCACGACCTTGGTGATAGTGTATGGCCCATAACGGAGTGGGCGAAGCTTCCGATGGGGTCCTGTAAGGCGTTCTTTCTGCAAGTGCAACCAAACTTTGTCACCCACCTGAAACTTATGCGGCACCCGATGTTGATCATGGCATTGTTTGTACTTGTCATTGGACTTCTGTAGGATATCCTGAACCTGTTGGCGGATGTGTTGGATCCGCTCAATGAACTGGGTGTCTTTGTCAGCTTCAGTTGGAGCAGGAGATGAGTCGGTTGAGGTGACCGCAAGGGGAAGTGCAACATCTATGGGTCCCAATGGTTCGAATCCCAACCCCACTTGAAAGGGGCTATGGCTAGTTGAGCTATGCAGGGCTCGGTTGTAGCTATGTTGGACATAGGGAAGGCTCTCATCCCATGTGCAAGGGTGCTTTGAATTATACATGCAAAGGATATGCACAATCATTCAATTTACAACCTCAGTTTGACCATCTGTTTGGGGGTGGAAGGTCCTGGATTTGGTGATCTTGGTGTCCAGCAGTGACCAGAGGCTCGACCAGAATGTGATAAGAAATCGACTATCCTGATCTGAGATAATGGTTTGTGGGATTCCAAAATGTACCCAGACTCATTCAAGGAAGAGCTTGGTAGTGGCCTCTGCTGTGATGCTCTTCTTGCAGGCAACCAGAATTGCCATCTTAGAAAAGCGATCAACAACCATAAAAACACAGTCATTTCCTCACTTGGTGGATGGGAGGCCCGACATGTAGTCCATTGAGATGGATTCCCATGGCCTGTCAGGAGAAGGAAGAGGGGTGTACAGGCCCCGTTTCTTAGTGACCGGTTTGGCAATAGTGCAAGCAATGTAGGACCTGATATACTTGTTGACCTCCTGTCGAAGTTTCAGCCAGTAGAAATGTTTTTGTAGCATCACCACTGTCTTTTCAACACCAAAGTGTCCTGCCACCCGACTGTAGTGGGCTTCCTAGATCAGCTTCACTCGCTCACTTGATGGACCACAGATATGGCCCAGATGACACAACAACCCATCCTGAAGATGGAAATTATCGACAACTACGTTTGCACAAAACATTTGGTAGGCGGTGGTGAAGTCAGGGTCTGTCTCATAGAGTTGGGGCCATCCAGGTGTCTCATGGTCGCAAGAGTCTAGCACCATGGTGAGTGCCGCGACTGGCGGTCTTCTGAGGCAATCAACAATGACACGATTGGTGATTTCTATTTTATACTTGATGTTGAGGTGGAATTGCTGCAAGTATGTGGACCACTTTTGATGGCGGTCATTCTGCAATTTTCCCTGCGTCTGGATGAACTGCAATGGCTTATGATCAGTGTGGATGACTGTCTCCTTCCCAAGAATGTAATGTCTCCACTAGCGGCATGCTTGCACAATGGAGTACATTTCTTTGTCATAGGTAGGGTACTTATGGACAGTATCTGACAGTGTCTCACTATGATAGGCCATGGGGTGGCCGTGTAGAGTGAGAACGACGCCCACAGCATAGTCTGAAGTGTTTGGCTCGATCTCAAAAGGATACTGTGGGTCTGGTAGTGAAAGTACTAGGGCTGAGCACAAGCGCTGCTTCAAATCATCGAATGCTTTTTGTTGGGACTGGCCTCATGCAAATTTTTCCTTACCACCACCTCTGTTTATTTGGCTGAGGGCCCATGCAATATGGGATAAACCCAACATGAACCTGCGGTAGAAATTGGCAAGGCCCAAGAAGATCTGAAGCTCAGTGAGTGTTGTTGGGGATGGCCAATCACGGATGACTTGGATATTGGCTGGATCCACATGAATGTCATGTTGATCAATGATGTATCCCAGGTAATGGACCCTGTCCATGCCAAAGGATCATTTTTCCAAGTTGGTGTATAGCTTGTGCTGCTATAGGGTGTGCATAACCTGTTGAATATGTTGCAAGTGTTCGGCCCAAGTCTTGCTATAAATTAGAATGTCATCTAGATACACCACTACAAAAGTATTGGTGAATGGTCGTTGGATATCGTCCATCATCCTCATAAAAGTGGCTGGAGCATTATTCAAACCAAACGGCATGACCAACCATTCAAAAAGGCCTTCCTTTGACTTGAAGGCAATCTTCCATACTGTTATCACTCCAAGGAACTCCTTAGGGTTGTAGGCTAAGGATGATTGGTAACTTAAGAAATCAATAATCAATGTGTGTGGATCAATGGGATAACTGAGGATGGCTAATGAGAAGAACAACTTATCATGCATTCGAATGAGCCAGTGCTTTTA
>SNQJ01S0007185.1:629359-642037 GCA_010110895.2 Picea sitchensis
TTTTTGTATCCTACAATACACCTCAATCTGACAAATCCAATTATCTAATTTCTCAGCATTTACTTCTCCATTGTACATTGGCAATTCGAATTTAATATCAAGCTTTAACGAAGGAATTTGTGAAGGAGTTTTACCATGTCCTTTTGGAGAATTCATAAGAGGTCTTGCATTGGTAGAAGAATAAGAAGATAGAGGTGAGGGTGGTGGAGAAGCACCATTCCCTCCATTTCCATTTGGAGTTTTATCACCACTGTCTCCCTTGTTCTTTGAAGGGTTGGAGCCTTCACCTTCCAATCCTGTATTCCTTTCCATCAAGATTTTCATCATCTCTCTCATTTCCATGACATCCTTTCTAATATCTTCATCTTCTGCATGAACATGTTCATGACTCTCTTCATGAGCTATACTTGGTGAATGCCTCCTTGAAACTTGCGGTGATGATATAAGATTCCTCCTTGAAGGATGAGAACTTGGCTCTACAAGTTGACCTTCTCCTATTGTGAGTTTCAACCTTGTGAGCATCAGAAAACAAAACACTTGCAAATAATCAAGTCTTCAAAAACCTATGCGCTGATACCAACTTGATCTAAAAATGAAGAAGACTTGTATTTTTGAAATTATTTGCAAGTAAAATTTATGTGTTAAAATGAAAATGGATCAACTTTGCAACACAACTTTAATAGAATTTACTCATTCAAGATGCATATAAACAACAACAATAATAGTGAATAGAAAACACATAACACAACAAATGATAAAGGAGTTCACCCCTCTCTTGGGCTACATCTCTTGGTCCAAATTCTAATGGATCATTTGTATTATTTGCTCAAAGTGCTCAAAAATGTGCTTTACAATGCTCAAAATTCCAAATAGACTGCTCCAATGGCTTCAAAACATCCAAAAACCCCTAGATGGGCTTTTTCGACACCTCATTTGGCCAAAAATTGAAGAAGATAGGCTTCCTGGAAGTCCCCCTTCAAACTTGTTGTTTCTGCATCTACAAATCACACCCCTTGTTGGCTCAACCTAGCCCACACGCATATTTAAGTGTTAAAACTTAGCACCGGATGCAACTGTGCAAACCGTGCAAACTGTAGGACGATTACGGGTGCACCTAGACCCTAACCGCCAGGGCTATGGTCGTATGACCCATATGACCGCACGCAAGTGCAAACATAGGCCCCCGTTTCCACTAGCCAATGGTTAAAAAACAAGTGGCAGGTCATTTGTAAAACCTTTGAACAAAATTCAAACCAAATCATGCGCATGCATATATGGCATAACATGTGGTCATATTACAACAATGTATGCATCCAGGGGCTGTGGCTAAGCCCCGGCCCAAACCCTCGCGCCAATACATAACAAATCAAACTTAAATAAATATGAAACTATATATATAACAAGGATTATGGTGTGGCGCATTGGCAATGCAAAATTTGCAAAGGTTGTATTCGTTGGTGGAAGTCATGGGGTCGAACCCGGTGGACGCCAATAAAGTTTTATACAACAACCAATAACAAGGTGCCACGTGGCAGCCCATGACTGGGCCACGTGGCACCATACAACCAACCAAATACTGCCATGTGTCGCAATGTAATTTGTCCACATCTACCAACTGTCTGCCACTCTTCCCTGTCGCGTGTCGTACGAACTTCCACGTCATCATCTGTATGGACTGTACAGACTGTACAATCAGCATCCCTTTTTTTTTGCCTGTTTGTCATTTTGAATAGAACACGATATCTCTCGCTCCCGACGTCTGTTTGAACCCAAATGAGTTGCGTTGGGTTCGTAACGACGAGGCCTACACTCCCATTCAATTTGAAGTGATTCCAATAACTTTGAAGTTTTGAGCAAAATTTGATCCCCTGGATCATTTCCTCTGTTTCCTTTTGGTCACAGAAAGTTTCCCACCAATCTTTGACATGTGGAACGGCTTTGAGGAGTGCAAAATTAATATTTTCTTTATTCGAAAAGTTATGGACAGAAAAATACCCTTCTAGTAGATTCAACCACTTGTCTACAGCATCTGCGTCTATCTAACCTTCAAATATAGGAATATTGAAGTTTATTTGTACCTTGAAGGGGACGACACCTCCGTTCGAAGAAGATGTGTCACTTATTGGTAGCCGCCAAAGGATTTGCGTGAAACTATCCATCATCTCATTTTCCTCTGTTGCACGAGGGATTCCTCAATTAACAGTTTGAAAGGATCTCCTATCCCATCATCTTTATTTTCTCCTACCATGGGAGGTCGCTTGGGCATGCGAGAGCTTCTTTCCTCAAGAGAAACAATCTCGAGACCCAACTCTTTGTACTCCGACCTCGTTGGGGACATGCATTAAGACGACAAGGAGCAGACCGCTCTAATACCACTGATCCGGATTTTATGAGCAAAACGAAATGAATATAGATTATTAACAGGTGCTTAACACAAAATAACAAAGATACAGTAAAATTGGTTTTCTATTCAATAATGAAATAAGCTGAAATTGTAAAATGTAGTGGTAACAAGCTTGCTGGAATGGTGGCGACTTATCTCTGAGAGGAGATGTGACGACAGTGTGCATTCTCAAGAAGAAGGTTACAATGAGGCTCTGAAGGCCTCTTTACAATAAGCAAGAATGCCAAAAACCCTAGACATCCAAAAATCTAACCCTAGGAGATGAAGCACCAAAAGTCATGTGGGCCCCGTTTGGGTAAGTTAGTACGTCAACTTCCCGGGGTCCTAACTTTTGAATACAATCTTTGTTTTAGGCATGTGATATCCTGTTGGAAAGGTATCATCGAGGAAATTCATTTTGGTGGCTCAATCATGCCTTTGGTTATCATTGAGGAGCTCGATCCTGAAAAACCTTCATTTAGACCCTCAAAATGGCCCCGAAAGTTAAAACTACTAAAAATAGTAAATTGCCAAAATTGTCAGAAAACTGTTTTGAGCCAGTTGGAAAAGGTGGGTGGTGAACGATATCCATCTAGATCAACATAAGTATAAAATGAAGGGAAAAAATACATAATTGTCTATTATAGATACTCATAATAAAATGACACGTCCACAAAATAAATATCCAAACAAATCAGTCTTCATTGCCATCACCCTGATTATCTTCTTCGCTTGGCATTGTAAAATTGTTGTTCTAAAAAAGATGTTTAGATCTCGTATCATGTCCCAATACGAACCACCAATCCCCATCTAAGACATTTCGGTAAAAAAACAATTGGTTGCAATGTTTTGGGAAAACATAAGGCTCCTTAGTTTCAAACCACATTTTTTAGAGTTAATACATATTATCCCACTATCACGATCTTTCTTTACATTTCGCCAGTTGAAATTATCCCACCACTTGCAACAAAAAATAACACATTGAAATGATGAGAATTCCACCTGCATGATCTCTTGTATCTTTCCAATGTAACCTAACTTCCCATCTATCAGGTTTTTATCACAGTGGCTAACACGACTAGATTGTTTGAAATTGATCTTCACTCCACAATCTTGTGTGATGTGTGCAACATCAACATACTCAGTGCGAAAATGATGTCCATATGCTACATAGATGGGAATAAATGCACCTATAAAAATCCGAACAAAGGACAATGTCATATGTCTAATAACTGAAGCATTAATAAAAACATAATAAGTGTTACAATTCAAATGTGCAATATTATAAATAGAGCATGGTACTTAGAGAGGTTATTACAGAGTTGCTACACATAATCCCTATGTTTAGTGCATTCATATCTTCTCCATGTGGGTTACGAATAGACACCACATATTTCTCTTGTATCTGGTCAGCTACCCAATTGGTGGGACATATTTTTGGCATATTTTCTTTTAAATGATCAAGATAAGGCATGCTTCTACCATTCAACCGTCTACATGTTTTCCTATCACTGTTCCATTTCCTTCTTTTCTCTTCATGCAACACCAAACAAAGTTACCGACTTAATGAGAACTATGACCTCAAAACAAGAACTCTAGCCCTTAAAACACATATTTTTGCATAAAAAACATGAAAATCAACCCCCAAATAAAAAAGTAGTGCTACTAGTAGCACCATTTTTTCTAACTGGGTCAAAATTACAACTTGTTTCAAGCACGGGCTTAAAAGATCAAATGGTTTCTTAGAAAAACTTTAAAATCAACCCCCAAATCAAAAAGTGGTGCTACTCGTAGCACCACTTTTTCTAACCGGGTCAAAATTACAACTTTTTTCAAACATGGCCTTAAAACATAAAATAGTTGCTTAACCTTAAAATCAACACCTAAATAAAAAAATTGACACAACCTAAAGCAAAATGTTTTTTCTAAACGTTAAAATTGCAGCTAATTACGACCTAATTGAAATTGTGGCCTTGACAACAAATCCCTATGCAAATAAAAAACCCAAAATTGGATCCTAAATGGTCACTTTAACTTTTGTTTTTTAATTTACATTAAAAAATAAATAAAGAGAAAGGATAAAATCTTCAAAAAAAAAAAATTAATGAAGAAAAAAACACATTTAAAAATATATATTCAAAACCCAAATTTATATAAAAAATAATAAAAAAAAACAAAAAAAAATGGTGGAAAACAAAAAAAAAAACTAAAAACAAATGAAAAACAAATCCCCACAAAACAATAAGTTAATTTATTTTTTTAAAAGAATAATAAAAAATCCCTTCTGTTGGCCCTTGACCAAGTTTTGAAGAACCTTGGTGAGGTTTGACCATTTTTGGGACTTCGACAAGCTGGTCGAAGGCGAAGTGGAGATCGCAGGATCTCACCCCCTTTTTAGGGATTTTTGGGTTTAGGGTTTTATGTAATGGGCATGGGATGTCAGCCCATGGGTTTACCCATGTTTATGCCCTTTTTCGTAAAGTATAAATATAAAGCTAGGCGATGTAAGTAGGGGGTAATGAGGCCAATGTGCTAAGTGTGAGTGGTAGTGAATGTTTGTGGCTTAGTGTGGAGCTAGAGGCTTTGTGCATACTATGTGTTAAGACTTACAGAGCTAAGTGCAAGTGATTGTAGGAAGCTGGTGTGTACACTGTGTAAGAAGGATTTGTGTTGTGACCTAACTCGGGGAAGGAGGATCTGGCAAGGTGCACGCAGATCTCTTGTCCTATGCAGAGTGGGTCTTGTGGCTCTGTGCATTGAATGAAGATAATAAAGAGAAGAAGAGTTGGTGGGCGTAGCCCCACGCTAGGGGTGAATTACATATATCCTGTGTTGTGGTTGCTTTGTGCATTACGGTTGTTATTTGAGTTATGCTTAGTGTAGCAATATATTTTATATGCATCTAATATAGTAGCTTAGTGCTTAGTGATGTGAATGAATGCTATATCTGATCTATTTCTATATGCTAAGTGCTTGGATGTGTTATATCTTGTTGAATACTGCATTGTTCTGTAATTAGGGTTTTCTCCTGCGAAGTGGATAAGAGTTAAATATTAATGAATATTAATTGATAAGTGCTCTATTAAGTACTATGATCACAGATTTGTGTCCCATATAGGTTGTAGACACTTGAGTCCTCCAACCACCCCTGCCTCTACCTCAGGTGAGACTTCATCTACTTCGCAGGTGTTGTCGAATGGTCCAGTAGTTAGGGTTTTGTTGGTGCGTTGAACCCTAGGTATTCCACTATTCCAACAAATGGTTTCATTGTCGGGACCTGAAATTGTGATTGCTGGGAACTTAAGAAAAGATAAATCTATGTGCGTAGATCTGTTACTTTAGGGCGCAATACTCTACTTGACTTGTGAAGCTCTATGCTAAGGAAAGAATCCTAATCTGAAGAAAAGAGGTAAGATCTTAAAGCTTTGTGCTCTGATAAAGGTAAGATAAGTGGAAATTTTTGTTTCAAAAGAAGGGATCTAGGTATGTTTGATACATTTTGTCCTAGTCTAAAAACTAGGGCACAACTAGAACAAAGAAGATTTGCTATGAATAGATCTGATAGAAATAGTGAAAGATATGTTATTCCTATGCATAGAAATAACTGTTGGACTAACAAGTGGATGCAGGATCCTAGAAAGATTTTTTTCCAGATCCACCACTGCGATCCCAGTGTGCAGTACAAGAAAGGTTGGGGATCGTTCAAGAGAAAGAGAGGATTGACTCTTTTTTATAATTGTAGAAGACCGAGATATCTTGTTAAGGAATGCCCTGGTCGAGGTCCTACTTACCTTTGTTGTAAGGCTACTGGACATGAAGTCTTAGATTTCCCTAGAATGTTTGTTAAAGTTTAAAATATGAACATGAGACAAGAAGACCATGAGGAAGTCCAAGAGACTAAGAACATGATCAAGAACTAGAAGGAATCAGAGACTATATTATTGCAGATGAAAGAAACCCTGAATGATCACAGAGACATCAACTTATCAAAGGTCTTAAAAGAGATGAATTTTATAGAAACAAGAATAGGAGACTTCGACATAGACTATGTCCTGGAAGAAGAAACACAGGTGAATATCGTGACAAAAAGAACTTGGGAAATTTTGGGAAGGCCTGCTATGATTCCTTCACTGGGAGGAATAGGATTGGTTAAAGGGAAGATGATAACCCTATGTGGAAAACTTACCCAGATACCTATGAGTGTTCATGGAACTTTGACAGAAGAAGAATTTGAGTTCGTTAAGTTTGTTGAGAACAACACCCCGTTTGCTATTTTTCTAGGAAAAACTTGGGTTGAGAAAGATCAAATATGAAGGAAACAAGAAGAGGAATCTCTAGAACAGAAAAAACAAGAAATAAGAGATTTCATGGCTAGGATAATAGCGCACTTATTGTAACAACAAGAAGACAAGTCGAGGCTACTAAGGACCAGAGACCTGGTTGTCGAAGTTGAAAGAACATGGGAAGACTTGAAACTCTTGTCCATACAGGAGAGTAGAGCACCTACCACAGAAAGAGAAGAAGTATTACCCTCGAACCCTATGAAAGACCCTCCACAGTGCGAAGTTACTATGCCAAGAGGAGATAAGAACAATAATGGAAAGAGGAAACAGTGACCCAAATCACAGGAAAGAAAGACAGAAAGCTCAGCAAGAAGAAAGGAAAGTTAGAAAAATTACAGGAAGTTCCAGAGAGGACTTCACAGAAGGAAGGTTTGCAAAACTAGAACTTCATCGGGATATCAGAACAGTGTAGATTGGCACTTCACCACGTCGAAGTGATATGACCATTGGAGGCGTCCTGACGGTTAGAAAGACTCTTTAGAACGACTAGAAATGCAGTTATTGCCAAAATGTTGGGACCGCGCCATAACATATGGAATTGCATCAATTGAGGCGTTCCTTCCCATTGGAAGAGTCTGTTACGACGTTGTCTATTTATCCCGGCAAGCGTTGCATCGAGAACAATTTTTCCAATTGTGATTATCCGAGTCCACAGAGAACTAGTTGCTTTCATGCATTACTTATTGAGAGCTCACCACCCATTCTGTTACATTGAGTGTTTGCTCACTGACCTGAGATATCTGACCTCGAGCATGCATGTCGGACGACATTAGCGTAGTATAAAATTTCGTCGAAGAGATCCTAATAGACCTCATGGCTGAAAAGGTGATTTCCACAAGAATATAAGATTCATCGATGCGAGGATTGGAAGCATCCCCGTCAACTACGCAATGTCGGTCTAGCTGACCCGCTGCTTAGAAACATAGAAAGCATAGTGATGACTTGGTGAATGCAAAGCTCATCCCATCTATCCTACCTGACTATATCCTGCCTCTGGCTGGTGCAGTTAGTCATGACAGTGTCCTAAGGGACTTCGAGTACACCTTGATCATTGCATACCTCCTGAAGGGGATACACACAGCTGGAATACAGTTGGGAGAGATTATGATGTTGAATATCAGTGACTTCAACTTGGGAGATCTCAAGAACTATGGGATGCTTTCCCCACATAAGTATTTGACCAAGACAAAGGGGACAAAGTCGAAGATCATCCTCCAACCATGGACCATGGACATCGCGAGGTCCACCATCCTGAGCATAATGAAGATACCCCACTTTGGAAGGCATCAGGGGGTTAACACATGCCTTAAACTCATGTTTTCTTTCTTCCATGGAAGTTATCTTTGGCTAGACAAACGCATCACCGTAGATCCAACACTGATCCATCGGATCACTGGATTAAGCATGCAAAGACCAAATCCACAAGACTTTTACCCATGGAAGGCTGCAGATCGCACCCTGGCACAGAGAATCAAAGACGCCTATGGCAATGTGGAGAAGGGGAAGTGAGGCTACAAGGTAGCTTCCATCCAGAATGACGCAGTGTGCCTATCCTGCCAGTTGATCGTTGGTAATCTAGTAAGGAAGAACAGACCCATGCAGGTCATGGAGTTCGTTGTTGACCTCGCGGGAAAATGCATTGAAGGACTACAAATGAACTGGGCGAGCTACCTAGTCAACTAGTTAGAGCAAGACTGTCACGAAGATCAGGATCAGGGCTATGAGTTCCATTTCAGTTGGTTTTTGATCCTCATCACCTTCATTTCTTGGAAGATGTCAGAAGAAGAGACCTTCCCTGAGATTGAATCGTCTAAACCCCTAGCTGTGAATTTCAATACGCTCTGGTAATCGAGCGACATGGCTAAGAAATGACAGTCAAACGTGGTTTTACACACCTATTACCTACATTGAAGAGGGCTATTGATTATTTTCCTCGTATGACATCGAACACCCTGCACAGGTTCAGGCCATTTGTGAAGTTCCATGCAGATAGACATTTTGTTTATATTACTGTGTGAGGAGACAAACATAAATAAGAGATTCAATCCTACTATAATCTCAGTAAGGAGGACATGGAAAAAATAACTAAGGAATGGCCCACGAAGTTCCTTATACCAATCGACCAGGCAAAATTGACCGACCCTGACCTCATCGGAAGCCCTGTGGTCACTCGCGAAGAATATGATGCACCCAGCAGTAGCAGAAGGAAAAAGAAGGAAGAGGTACAGAAGTTGAACATCGCATCAGAAGAAACTGCTTCAGATTCACCTGGGGGGGAGGAGGTGACAAAGTGGAAAAGAAAGAGAAAGACAAGAAAGAAGACAAATCAGAGCAGGGTGAAGTAACACTTCCTAGGGACCTGCTTGATGAAGATGAGACATCCAAGAAAAGAAAGGTTTCCCCCAAGAAACCTACATCGTGAAAGAAGTCAAAAACCAATAAACTGCCATTTTAGACTGTGCTAACGGTGGATGACATTGACCTTATCATTGTTTATGTGTCAGACACCTCAGAGGATATCTTACAGTGCAACGAAGAAAAACAGGAAACCATGTATGACAGGATTACAACAAAGTTGAAAGGGGTACAACAATCCATCTACTCCAACCGCGCAGTGTCTACTACGCCACCGTCATCTGAAGGGATTGAGTTGGGAGATGAGCCTACCCAACTACGTAGAATAGAAGATGCGACAGAATCTCACCTTCCTCATGTCCAGTAAGAAAAATAACAGACCATAGAGGCCCTAAATCAAGAAAAAGAGGAATCCATAGAGCAACGTTGGGTTGCGTAGCAAGAAAAAAATGACCTCCAAGAAAAGTTTGTAGAGGATAGAGTGCAGATCCAAAAGGAGAAAGAACAGATTCTTACAGAGCAGATTGAAGTTAAAGAAGCATCCACCAAAGCACTTTTCTCTGTGATGGACTTAGAATAGATGGAAGAACAACCAGTGGAGAGTCAAGTAAGAGAGCTTGTTAAATCCATTCAACAACTCCAACAAAGAGTAGTAGAACTAGAATTACAAGCAGTGCCAAGCACTCCTTAGGAAGTGCGAGACCAAAGGGAAGAAACTGCCCGCAGTGCAGTCCAAAGAATCAAGGCATTGGCCTTAGAATGCAAACAAATCAGCAGTCGAAGTGAACAGACTTACGAGCACCTTGCAAAGGACCTTGAACTAAGGACACTGGAGTCACAACTCCAGGAGGCAAAGCAGTAGGTAGCAACAATGCAAGCACAGTTGAAGTCATTGTCCGCATTCGAGAGGATGAAAAGGTCCCAAGAATAGTGCATGGTTCAATAGTAGGTCCATGCCATCTAGATTAAAGTCATGGAAGTGAATCAGAAGCTCCAGCCAATGCAGGATGAAGCTTGCACGCTTTTTAAGGAAATTGAAGGACAAGGTGAAGAACTGGAACAAGTGGTCACCACAGTAGAACAACTCTTAGAAGGACCTATGACCGAGAAGGTTATTCAGGAGTTCACCGAGCAGGAGGCTCTGGAAAAGAAACGGGTCAAGGTAGGTCGAGCCAAGCTTGAGGTCTTCGAGGTAGAGTTACCCAAATTAGAGTGACTCGAGATTAGTCACAGGTGAATGTTGGGGGCATGTTGGCCCTTGACCAAGTTTTGGAGAACCTTGGTTAGGTTTGACCATTTTTGGGACTTCGATAGGTTGGTCAAAGGCGAAGCGCAAGGAGGAGTGGAGATCATGGGATCTCACCCCCTTTTTAGGTATTTTTGGGTTTAGGGTTTTATGTAACGGGTATGGGATGTCGTCCCATGGGTTTACCCATGTTTAGGCCCCTTTTTGTAAAGTATAAATAGAAAGGTAGGCAATGTAAGTAGGGGGTAATGAGGCCAATGTGCTAAGTACGAGTGGTAGTGAATGTTTGTGTCTTAGTGTGGAGCTATAGGCTTTGTTTATACTATGTGTTAAGACTTGTAGAGCTAAGTGCAAGTGATTGTAAGAAGCTGGTGTGCAGACTGTGTAAGAAGGTTTTGTGTTGTGACCTAACTCGGGTGAGATTTCATCTACTTCGCAGGTGTTTCCGAAAGGGCTAGTAGTTAGGGTTTTGTTGGTGCATTGTTCAAGCTTTGAACCCTGGGTCTACCCCTGTGCCAACACCTTGAAATGTCAAAAAAAAAAAAAATACTTCAAAAAAATTCAAAAACAAACAAAATTCAAAAACATATTTTAAAAATATCTAAACTAAAAAAATATTCGAAAAAATACTAAAAAATATTATTTTATTTTTTTGTAAATAAAATAGGGGTAGTTCCTTATTAATGCATTTTCACTGTACAAAACTAATACATGTCACTGGCGTGCCACCTGTTTCGCCAAACTAGTGGAAACTGAAACAGGTGGCCGCCTATTATGCTTTCGGCCAAAAAGGGCAGCTGCCACTTGCCCTGCCAATTTGTTGGAAACTAGAGCAGGTGATAGTTGGTAGTGCTTCCAGAACTGTATGAGTAAACTAAACATACTAAGAAACTATAAAAATTAAAACTAGGCAAGAAATGAATGGATTACTAGACCAGGTTGATAAGAAAAAACGCTCCATCATCGTGCCAGTGATGCTCAGAGAAATATGCAGATTTAAACATTGGAGAGGATGTGAGAAAAACGGAACCTGCCATCTAGAGTGCCACTGTGAAGGATGTCATCCCTGGGCTTGAGCATGTAGGGATGCACACAGGTCAGGCACCTCTTCTTGGCTGGTATGTTCGAAAAGGCATTGAACAACATTTTGACGCGGTTGCTTATGAGGGTGTGTCGATGGAGTTGGTCTGCCATATAACCTCTGATGTCAAAAATAAGCTCCAGCTTCTCTGGGTTGAAGAGGTTGGGTGGAGTCTAGGTGCAATCCTCAACTGGGTTCAACAATGGAGGTGCAGCGATGGGGAATTCCTTCTGAATAATGCAAGTGGCACCATCCATGGCCGCCTTTGTTCCTATAATAACAACACTGTTGTTGGGGTGAATATGGGAATATAGGACTAGGTAGAGGAGGGACTCTGTTGGAACCTGAATTGCTTCCTCCGAGAATTCCTCCTGAACCATGCAAGTGGTGCCATCCATGGTCGTAGTTGTTCTTGTAACAACAATAATGGTACTGGGGTGAAAGTAGGCATCCAGGACCGTGTAGAGGAGGGACTCCGATGGAACTTGAACTGGTTCCTCTGGGAATTCCTCCTCCACAAAGGCCAATGGAGGTGTATGTGGTCGTGCAATTCGTTGAGTCTGGGTGATGGACATAGCTCTCTCCAAATTGTGCAGGCATCTCTGCCTTGCTGCACAACTATACTAGGAAGGACCTCGCCTGGGATTTCCTCTCTCTCTCTTTCTCTCTCTCTCTCTCTCTCTCTCTCAGCATGGTGGAGCCTGGGGGACAAAGAAAATTACGTATGAGGCCAGAGAGAACAAATTAGACCAAAACCAAATTCCCGAGCAGAGCAAGGAGATAGAGCGTTGAGGTGAAGTGGTGAATGCCATGGCCAATCTAGATAGTTAACAGAGGGGCGAACATGACTGCTTTGCTACCACCCGTACCCAACGCTACCCTCCTGCAATTAATCATTGAGGCCTCCATTAATCTGGCGCGGGGGAGCTCTCCTCCCTTCCTCTGTGAATTTCATGGGAGGTTTTCATCGCCTCCCTTGGGCTATGTGGCATGCCATCCGGGGCCTAAAAAAATATTAAAATTTTCTAAGCTAAAATTTTATTTAAAAAAAAAAAATTTAATTTTTTTTTTTTATAATTACAAAAAAAATTAAAAACTTTATATTTAATATATATATATATAGGGTGGAGGTGATGTCGGATATCACTCTATCCCCCCACACGGGCTAGGCCCAGGTCCTGTTGCATCGGATGCTTGTCGGTTGAAGGGTCATAGGGACGATGGTTGGCATCGCCCCAAGGGCCAACCCTCTTGTGGGTCAGGATCGTGT
>SNQJ01S0007185.1:642227-664755 GCA_010110895.2 Picea sitchensis
GTGGTGTACACACATATGCCATACAACATAAAATACCTCTCCATTGGGATGGGTGTTGATACATCATATACATGTATCCCTTCCTATTGAGAACACACACTTATACTGAGAGGGGGGGGGTAGATCAATATAAGTCTATCCTTTTTTTAACACTCATAAACCATAATGAAGCAATCGCGTAAATTTAACAACTAGAAGACACAATATTTTACTTAGAAATCCTTTTGGGAGAAAACAATAAAAACTTCTTCTTATNTTTTATTTTTTTTAAATATAAATTTGCTTTTTAATTTTAATTTTTTTTAATTTCAATTCTTTTTTTTTCCTTAGTTTTTCTTAGTTTTTAATTTATTAAAAAAAAATTGAATTATATTTTTTTGTTAAATATTTAAAAATAATGTTATTTAACTACAATTATTTTTTATGTATTGAAGTAAAGGTAAAAAATGTGTTAAAAATGATATTTTCCACTATATTTAAAAAGTATAGAACCATAAGTTAATTAAGGACACACAATTATATGAAAAATCTTAATTTAAAAAAGTAAATGGTGTACCACATTTTTAACATTGGATGAAGGATGGAAAAATGATTAAAAATGTCATTGAACAAAAAACAAAAATAGAAAAATTTGAAAATAGATGAAAAAACACCATTGAGAAAAAATAATTAGAACAATTTGAAAATAGATGAAAAAATAAGCATTTAAAAAAACAATGTGGATACATTGTGGATAAGAAGATTTAAAGTATCAGAAAGCAATATAAAAAGGGAGGGGGGGTGCTATCGGTAGCACAACTTTTCAAATCGAGGTAAAAAATGTACCCCCTAAAAAACGAGAGCTCTGTAGAGTTCTCGTTAAGTTGGTAACTATGTTTCCACCCATGGTCATGTTGTCTTTGTGCTGTAAATAACAAATTTATTGATGGCATCCATTTCTAAATTCGCTGATGTATACAAAAATTCAAAACAAATAACATGAGATCAAATATATATTATCAACTTAAAGAACGAATTTATTGATGGCATGAAAATTTCTAAATTCATTGATGTGAAAAATAATTAGAAAAAAACATGGGATGAAATATATATTATCAACTTCAATGTAAGCAATTTCTTTGTACTAAGTTAACAAAATATAATTGACTTAATCTTTATCAAACACATTTTTTTGTTCATTTGGAGTAGCTCCCCTTCCATTTTTCCTCATCTTGATGATCGTCCCAAATGAACGCCCCTTCTATGTTGTCAATTTTCTTGATGTACTCACTAGCATAATAGAATGACTCGTATAGTATATACCCCTTTGCCATAGAGCTCTCAGGTTTTTCCCTTTGTCGAGAAAACCCCTTTAATTTTTTCATGTACCCATTTAAGAAGAATATCCAATAACATGAGAGCACCCTATCTATTTCAACCTCATCAGATATGTGAATTAGAAGATAGACTTGCAAGTTCATAAAACTCATGGGCAGTTCCTTATCAAACATACAAACAATATCAACTATCTCTCGACACCACCATGGAATGCTAGTCGTATGAATCTCCCTTGATGTGATCCAACGTACAAATGCAGATAGTTTCGATATGGCATGTCGCAGGTCCTGGGGGAATTCATGGTTCACACAACCACGCATAAGAAAAGGATAATGACACTACAAAATAGACACACACCATTAATTTCTATAAAACTATTAGCGCATATAATATTTTTATCAATATCAGTATAGAATAAAAATCATGTATTCAACATACATACCATTAGAAGGTTTAAATGGTCATGTGATTTCAACCCCGAAAAATTCCTATCTATAGTGAACCAATGTTGTAGAGTCGACCCATATAAAGAAGGTGCTTTCACACCCAACATAACATCCTTCACCATAGAAAGATTATCTTTCTTCAAAATCCATGGGACATCACCTTCTTTAAAAGACCAACAGGGACCAACCTTTCCTCTAGTTTTGTTTCTTGGCCAATGTATTTTTTTAGTATTCGAAGCAATAAGATCTCTCCCGACAGCTAATCTGTTGTTTTTGTTCCATGATATATGCCTCCATAAAGAAGATGAACCATGTTTGAATATATGCATGGGATCTAGTAAGTGGCTAATCTTAAGATGCTACCAATATGGAAGCTCATAAAATGCATATTTTCTTTTCATCCCAATGGTCATTTTCTCAACATAGGTGTCAAAAAAATTAGGATCATCGAACATATGTTCCCCATTTGAATCAAAAAATTACGCCATTTCCTTTTCATTCTTTGTGTCATATTCCCTATTCTAATATGTCAGTGTCATTATTTTAGGTCTCTAAGTTCTCCTTGGCTTACCATTGAAAGTAAATGAAACTCTTCTATAAGGGTGGTCCTCTGGGAGGAATACCCTCGAACAATTGTACACTAGCTTTCGTAGATGGTTGGGCCACTTAGCATTTATAGAAGGTCCACAACATTTAAATCCATGATACCCTTTTGTTATAAGACCTGTGATGTTATCGTATACATAGCATGTTAGTATCAAAAATATAGTTGCACCAAATGAAGTATGCCAAATAAAATTACAGATATAAACAAATTGGTGAACATGATTACCAGAGAAAACTCCTAGTCCTAGATGATCGTGTGTGGTGTACACACATATGCCATACAACATAAAATACCTCTCCATTGGGATGGGTGTTGATACATCATATACATGTATCCCTTCCTATTGAGAACACACACTTATACTGAGAGGGGGGGGTAGATCAATATAAGTCTATCCTTTTTTTAACACTCATAAACCATAATGAAGCAATCGCGTAAATTTAACAACTAGAAGACACAATATTTTACTTAGAAATCCTTTTGGGAGAAAACAATAAAAACTTCTTCTTATAAATTTGTAGGCACCGACCTACTGGAAACAAAAATCCCCACTGCCATTTGTAGGCACAAACCTACTAGAGACATCAATCCCCATTGTTGTTTGTAGGCACCAACCTGCTAGAGACACCAATCCTCACAACTGTTTGTTTTGTAGGCATCAACCTACTTACAATTTTACACGTTCTTCATATGCATTTCCTTCACTGATTTGCTTGTTGCTTTTGTCTTCACCAAATCTGATATGTGATCATTACTTCTTCTTTAACCAGTTCTACTCTGCACTTGCTACTTCTACTTTCACCAAATCTTCTCAGCGCTCACTCCTTCTATTTTCACCAGATGATCTCAACACTCACTCTTTCTATTTTTGTCAGATTTGTTGGTTGGATGGTCACATACTTCATCATTGTCTCATTTTAAATAATATTCAATCTCTTTTTTCATATTATATTCTCATGTGTAAATATTACATTTCCTCTCTTCACCCCCACACTACACTCATAATCTTCTTCTCCTTTTATACTTTACCATTAACTTTTCATGAAAATTCATGTACATTTGAAAATACATGACTTTCAATAAACAAATAATTAATTTCCTTTTTTTAATTTAATTTTCAACATACTATAAGAAAAATACCTTCATGGGTTTTAAAACCATGGGCAAACACCATGTGCACTTTTATTCCACTTTCAATTTTTATTTCACTTTTACTTTTTAATCTGCTTTCACATAACTTCATGTTTAATCCACTTTCACTTTTTAATCCACTTTCAGATAACTTCAGGTTTAGTCCACTTTCATGTAACTTCATATTTAATCCACTTTCACGTATCTTTATCTCTAATCCACTTCCACTTTGTATTTCTTAAAATCACATTTACTTTGAATATTTACATTTGATATCATTTGCAATAATTTATTCAAAAATCTCACCCTTTGTCATTGATGGAAACCGTATACTCAAAAATATGTAATCATCCATAAATCAAAAGAATTCTCCCTTTCCTGCAACAATCCCCTTTGATATGTAATTCTCCTCTCCCTGTCTATAACTCTCCCCCTATATATAATTCCCCCTCTTTGATATCAATGGAAAATGAATGCTCCCCTTGAGTTGTGTTTCTTTACTGATGAGATGAGAGGGATATCACTCTCAACTTCTATTTGACATATGCAAAGTTTCTCTGGGAAGGGGTTTGGTAAAAATATCTCCAATTTGTTCCTTAGTGGCAATGTATTCTAGCTTGAATATTTTTTGGCTACCTGTTATCCTAGGAAGTGGTACTTGATGGGAATATGATTCATATTTGTGTGCTTAACATGATTCTTTGAAATATTGATTGCACTTGTGTTATCACAAATGATTGAGATTGATTGATCATATTCTACCTTGATATCCTGGAATGTTTTCTCCATCCAAATAAATTGTGTGCAACATGATGTTGCTACAATATACTTGACTTCTATTGTGGACATAGAGACTGGAGAATATTTCTTGCTCAACCAAGACACTAGAATGTTTCCCAGAAAGAATGCTCTTCCACTTGTACTTTTTCTGTCATCAACACTTCCTTCCCAATCTGCATCTGTATATGTTGTTAGAGTAAAATATTCACCTCTTGAGTACCATAAGTTGAAGTCTAAGGTTCCTTTTAGATATTTATATATCCATTTTACTATTTTCATATGAGTTTATTTTGGTGCAGCTTGCAATCGTGCAACCAATCCTACTGCTTACATAATGTCTAGACTTGATGTCATCACATATAATAGGCTTCTAATCATTGACCTATACAATGTTTGATTTTCTTCCGGAGATTCAACATTTTTTCTCAATTTACAACATGTGGCCATAGGTGTTGTGGGTGGGAATCCCTCCTATGGACTTAGCACTTAAGGGCTCTAATCATGCATGCAGAAAATGACCATTTCAGAGGCCTCTACTCTTTCCTATTCTCCCAACATAAAACCCCACATTCATGCAATACAAAGGTGTAAATGAGATTTGATAACTCTACCTTAAGACCTTCGTTTGATGTCAATCCCTTTGCTTTCGCTCGCTCTTTGATTGCAAGCCTCCTCCCAAAGATGACCTACATTCACTCATGAACAAACAAAAATATGCGAACATGCATTTCATATACTAATTGTTGGGTTAGTTGTGACAATATCATGAAATAAACATTTAACTTGAACACATGATATGGAGGGACGGGGAAAGTATTCCTTTTTGTATTAATCTTCACAAGAGTAAACTTAAAATATGTGGTTGGCACTGCTCCTCAAAACTAGTCCTGGGCTCCTCCTCAAATGTCCTCCAATTTCTTTTCTCTATACTTTTCTTTGCACAAGGATGGCTAAAGGTTGGGACAAGGGGAATGCTCAATCGGGTATAGTCTCTTTACTATGATTTTACTCCTTTCAAATGGGACCCTTACCCCTTCTTTTATAGGCTAGAAGGAGCTAGGTATTTGGATGAATGATTGGCCATGCATGGCTGAAAGGTTTAGTTAACTTGCCCAAATCTGTGTGTTCCATCAACAACTTTCATTTTTCTGTGCTTTTGTAGGTACACGCGGGCTGTATTGGGGCAACTAGCGTGTACACGTGTGTAGTAATGGAGCAGGGCACGTGGGCCTTTATAAAGGGGGTTTTTAAGAAGAGTTGTTCAGTAGTGTTTTGGGAAAGAAGGAGATTGAGATGGTCTGACGCCAGGTAAGTATGTCTGGTGTAAATTAGGGTTATAACAGATGCCCCCTAATGTGTGAGGTCAAAAGAGAATCTTATGGCCGAAATAAATTATCCATCTTTATCAACGTACCAAACAGGTGAGCTTAGGGACCAGAATTCGGGAGGTGCCATATGCAAAATAAAAATTGTCTCTCTGAGGCGGGCATACCCATGCTCGTGATGAAATAAAATCATGGCTACCAATCAAATACACTGTAGATCCATGTCATATAACTATATAAAGTGCAACCGCGAGAAATACACAACGGATCTACATCTCAAAATCAAAAAGATATACATGTATAGTATCCATCTTCTGGAAGATGATAAGGCCTGATGGCTGGAGATGAGGTCTTCAGAGCTCGAGCAACAAATTCAAAATCTTCAAAACTCGGGTAGGAGTGTAATATGAGTGTACAACTTCACTACCTAGAGGTCTTCGACAACTCGTTGTTCATGGACTAGAGAATCTTTGATGATTAGACTGAAGGATTCATTGATTTCGAACAAAGACTTGATTGGAATTTTAGGATGGTCAGGCATGAGGGCAAGAGACAAACTTATGTTGGACAATATCACGACAAATGATGAGACTTAGGCAACATGGCATTAACATAAGTTCACGAGGTAGGAGGCAACACAAACTCTCCATATGTTTGGAAGGATAACCAAACAGAGGAGGACATAACTCAATGTAGTGGGAACAACTTCCTAAGATCATATGAAATCCCAGGTCTTGACGGACAAATGGAAGGACATGCTTTATCCAAGGGCAAATCATTGTGTTGCCAATACAAAGAAAATACTTTTCCCTTCCTCTCTTTGGGGCATATTTGATTTTTTTGTCTTTTTTCAATAATTTTTGGAAAAAAAATAAAAGAATGCTACGTTACAAAGGAGGAATGAGTGTCTCAAACATACAAGTTTGAGGTGCAAGGACAATACTGATGTTGAAAGAAAGGACACTCGAAAAAATCCCTCCCAGGGCCAAATGTGTCAAGACGCAAAGGCAAAGTTCTACAGGGCTTGTGTATAAGGCATGCTTCAGATGGTTCAGTTGAGAGAAACATGGAGCCAGCATTAGGCCAAAGACGCGGGTATGCAAATGTGATTAATAAGAAACACAATGGTAATTTCCTTCGATGTAAGTTTAACGAGCCCAGAGAAGGTAAGCTCGACAATTTTTCATATTTAGAGAGTCTGAAAAAACGTAAAAGGAGACTCCAATGGGGTATCTTTTTCGAAGGTAGTCTATTTGGTTCGAAAAAGGGGTAAACTAGCACTAACAAAACATCTATTCAAAACCATTTTAATGAGTGTGATAAAGACAAGATCACTCGGCCATTTTTTCATTTTTAAGGAGTCTGAAAAAAGCTTAACTATGGACTCCGTTAGGAATATTCTTCTGGACCATTTTAATGAGTGTGAAAGAATAAGGTCACTCGACGATCTTTTCAATTTTAGGGAGTCTGAAAAGAGCTTAACTATGGACTCTGTGGGAGTTCCTTTTTCATAAATTTAGTCCCTCAGGCCCAAAAAAGGGTTAAAATTATACCTGAGGGTACTCTTCTATAGAACCGAGGCCTCTAAAGTATACCGTTGTTCATACAGTTGACCATCCGAACCGAAAAAGGGGTAAACTACCATCGGACAGACGTGCCTTCAAATTTCAGTTTAACGAGTGTGAAGGGCAACAAGATCGCTCAGCCATTTTTTTCATGTTTAGAGGGTTTGAAAAGGGCTTAAAAGAAGAACTGTCATTGTTTTCTTTTCTCAATTAATCTGGACGAGATCAAAAAACATAAATGTAGTCTCATCGGACGTTTCTTTCAGATTTCAAAGGGAGCTTGAAAGACAACAAATATTTCTCGTGCTTGACACTTCGTGGGTCGATGCCTAGAATCGTCTTGGGGGAGCAGTCTTCTCTGACAAAGACATTTTCCACGACGCCAGGGGTTCTAGAGATATCTATAGGAATCGTTTCAGTGATGGTTTCCATATTTCCTTCGACGTAAACAATGTGTGTAGCCAAGGGGTTGATAGGAAAAGAATTGTCTCCAGTCATAGTCAAAGTGAATTCCCCTGCCTCAAATCTTAATAATTCCAGGAGGAAGTAAGATCTATGATGGAGATCGTCCCAGGGTTTGTCCGGACTAGTCATTTCTTCGATAATCACTTCATCTGATGGCAAGACTAAGTCTAAAGAGTCAGAATTGGCAAGGGAACCTTGAGCCCAAGTAAGCTCTAGAATCATATCTAACTCTTGTGCAGGAGTCGGATCGGGGTCGACGGAAGCTTGTTGGACTGTATAGTATGCAACTTCTACCGCGGACAAGGGCATGGACATACCATGGGGGCTTGTCCCTTCCATCGTGGCAGATGGGGAAGGAAGAATCCACGGATCGTTGAAGTAAGTTGTGAGAAATGATGAAACTTGGAAAATATCAACCTTATGGTGGTCTGATATGAACTTGACATCGCCTTGAGGAGGCGGGTAATCGAAAGTACCCATCAAAGGTGGGAAAAAACCAACCCCTATGTTGATGATGCCCAGTTGAGGATTATCAATCATTGGGACCACAGATTCCCCCAATGAAGGCTCAGGTCGAGAGAAGGACAACTGATCAATGGTCACAATCCGACCCTCATGTGGAAACAACAAGACCCAGAAAACTGTAGTGACCACTTCCTGCATGGAATAGGTCCAACTCCTACCTAACAAGAGATTGTAGTAGAGGGATTCATCGACTACTTCTACCTCGACGCACACAGTCTTCCCTCCTAACTACATGAGGAAAGAGGGGATGATGCCATGTGGTCGAAACGAATGATCGTCGAAAGCGGTAAGAAGAGTAGGTGATGGAGACAAAACGAGCTGGCCAATGGCCTTCCAACACGCCAACAACATGACGCATGTTGAGGTGCCCTCATCAACCACTCTGTGGAAAATGTTCTAAGTAAAACTTTTTGTGGGGTAAGCCACTACTATCTGAAATGCTACGTGGTATATGGGATGAGGTTTTAAGTTGATTGTATCCAGCATGATTGTACCCAGATTACAAGTCTCGGTAGATCCTAAAGAGGCTAACAAATCTTTCCTCTAGGAAGGGCATCTTTGGAGGACCTCCAAAGAGGACATCGCACAAGGGGTTTGAGACAAATCCTCCACCACAGAGTAGTTCTGGGAGGCCCTTGAATTTGGGTTGTGAGAATCTTTCTTGAACGCACCTTTTGGGATGCATGTCATCGTTTTACCCAAAGTATTCTCTATATGGAGAGGAAGAGATGAGATTTCATCTTCTTTACCTTTCTCAAAGGTGCTTGGATTACTGTATTCATGTGCTCTAGTCGATATAAACGAATCACCTTTCATCATATACACATTCACGGATGCAGGATTGTTCGAAGATGGAGAGGGTCCTTAACTGCCCCCTTCTGCGCTTGTAGAGGCTTGGCTTAGGTTTTTCCCATGTTGAAATGGATTCATTAATACAATAGGATGTTGTTGTGACACAAACTTTTGGGCCCGTGCAAGCCGAGGGCACTGGTGGGTTGGGTGGTCTTCCGTGCACATACTACACAGATACTTCGCCTTCCATTTCTCCATGTTTCCCCCGCCAGCATTATTAGTGGTTTTCTTATCCCCCTTACCCTTCTTACATTGTTTTTTCTTTCCATTAGGCTGCTGGGTGGCCTTCATATTTTTCAATTGCACATTGTGTACATCCGACATTTGGGTAGGGCGAGCAGCTGAAAAAGCAGTTTGGCTGGCCCCTGTGTGTTTTATAGACAATTTCTGCAATTGGTTTGTCAGTTTAGCGGGCTTTGTTAGTGTTGAACCTACAATACCATCGGCATGTGGTCCAACTCTCTGTCTAGTTTTATCAAGTATGGATCGTGGTGCATCCGAAAAAATCTCGTACAATAAACCAGACTGAGAATAAATTAGCTCAAGCTGTTGAGCTCTCATGATGGAATCTTCCTCAGAAAACACTCCTGATGCTGCGACGTCTTTGGATATCTATGGGACCAAAGACTTAAGGAACCACTCAAGCAGTAATTCTAGTGGAACTGGTACCTTAATAAAACTCTTCCAGTGTCTCCATTCTTAGATGTGATCAGAGATATGACCCTCTTTGGTCTATTCGAAATTGGCCAACAATTTTGTGTTGGCGTCGTATCTCACAGGTAATTGGAAATGGTTTAGCAATGCCATTGCCAATTCGCAGAAGGAAGAATATCTCGAGTGGTCGAGCTCGATGTACCATTTTGCAACACTCCCAATGAGAGTGCGTTGAAACAATCACAATTGTACGGATTCATCTTTCAACGAATTAAACGAGCACCAAAGATGGAAGGTGGTCACATGATCCCCTGGATCTTCGTTAGGCTTGGCTTCGAACTTTGGTATGTCCTAAGGCAATTTCGTCGGCATAGGGGGGCAATGTAGATAGTGAAAAATGGGATCATTCAACAACCTTGTCAAGTCTGGAAAATGTAAGGTTGCGAAGAAAGGTAGTTTTGGTTGTTGTTGATGATAACCATGAAAAAAGGGGCCTGGATTTTGACTGGCACTAGGTTTCCAGGAAAATTTGGGTTCTTGGCTAGGGTTCTGGTAAAAACCATGACCATGACCAGCATATGGATTTTACGTTTGAGGAGACATCATCGGTTGATTCCCGAAATAGGACGTAGATGGTTGGGCGTGCATTACATTCAGAGGACTTTGGGAAGGGTTGCCCCATGTCGATCCCATGGGTATAGGTATTGTACCTTGCCCAGGGTTCCATTGGTTGTGAAAAGAATTCCCCTAGATTGGCATTCCTAACGAGGGAACTGATCCTTGCCAAGAATTCCAAGGTCCTGATGTGGAAGATCTTCCTGGGTTTTCCCCCTGTGTAGGAATAGTACCCTGCATAGGATTAGGTTAGACATAACCGGGGTTACCCCCAGTCGGGAAAGAAACTGACAAGAAAGCGTTGTTACCAAACGCATCAAACAAAGAAAACAGTGTCGAACCTACCAACATATTATGAGAAGGTGGTCCTTGACTCCCTACTCCAAGTGAACTATGGTGTGTGTTTGGCCCGTCGGATTGCTGGTGGGTATCGTCGAGCGAAGGGGATGAAGGACGTGTATGACCTCCCCCATAAGGGAAAGCATTAAAGGGAGCTGAAGTTCCCCCCACGGACCCTTGCAGAGGAGCGTTAGATCTCCCTACCCCCAGACCTAAAGTCTGCAAAGTGGAGTAGGATAGTACAAGGCTTGTACCTATGCTAGGCATTCTGTATGCGAACGGAGGGCCTGTCACACTTTGTGTGAAAGGAGTAGTGGTCGTCGTCAAAGATGATATCAGACCACTTCTCGAGGTAGAGGCAGTCGAGACCATGGTGGCTCAGACCGACAACGGTGGGTTAGGAGGTGGAACACCCCCTGTGGTGACAGTCGTAGTGGGAATAGAATAATTCCCAGAATAAGTGGAAACATTTGTTTCCATTGCTACATGTGACACTGTCTGGCACCCGTAAGGATAAATATGGACGATGATGGGTGCCGAAAGATTAGTGGTTGGAGTTTCAGGTGGACCAAGAGCTTCCGCTCCAAGGTCTGAAATTGTTTGTTCCTATGGATGTTGGTCAGGCACATTTTTCTGTGACCCGGATGCTTCAAAAGACCCTTGTTGGTCAAGATTTCACCTTAGCGGTGGCGGGGGTGGCTCCAATGTAACCGGCGGCAGGCCAAGAAGCCTTCGTGACCGATGGAGCTCATGATCCTCCACTGTGTGAGAAGATCAAAGACAAACTAGGGATTTTTATTCGTTCAAAAACAACATACACTAGAAAAAATACCCTACAAGATAAAACAAGAAAACACTAAACTAGTTGGAAGAACAGTTACAACAACCAACACTGGAGAAACTTACCGATCCAAGTGAAACTTGAACATGGAAGCACCCTCTGGGTATACTCTGCAAAGCATGGCCCGATGTATGTCCTAGGTACCATGGTATACCCCCACAGTCACCTGTGTATGTATCTAAAAAATGATAGGCAACTAGGTTTTCAGCGCGCGAACAGTCACCAGGCGGGTATAGTCGACAGTCGGGTAGACCACAATGAGCAACGTATCGAGCTTGAAACCTGTCAAGGGTATCGAAAGAAAGTGGTCTGGAAGACAATTGAGGACCTCAAATGGATTTGAGACCCACGAAGCTCTGTGGAAAAAGCAATCAACGAAATCCCAAGACAAGCCCTCTATATGTGTTCTCCACTACGATTGGTCTGGCTTTGGAGGGGTTATCTCCACTACCTTTCCGCATGCGACCTCGTGTTTATCCCATGTGTTAGAGGGGGGTCCCATAGAAATTTCACGATACTGGACTTTTAACACTCCCTAGCACAGACTCTTATGTATGTTTTTACAGCCTTGAAGAGTTTCCTCTCCAACCTAAATCAAGGCTCTAGTCTAGACTAATTGATGGACCCTACAAACATAAAGTCTAGTTGATTTTAATTAATCGATAATTTTTTATGGATTGTCTTAAGTCAAAGATTATGAAAGTGAAACTAATGATGTTTTAGAGACAAAAGAAAAATAAACAAAAAGTAGGAAACAAAATAACTTCTTCTTGACATAATTCATAATCAACTTTTCAAAATAAAATTTCCAAAGATCTTTGAACAACAAACTCACAACATAATTTCACTCGACTATGAGCTACTTATTTCCCTAAGTAAACAGCCAATAACTTATGAAAGAAAAAAAAATCCTAGTTATTAATGCAAACCAATAACTACTTAACCGAAAAAAGTTTTTTTTTATTTGAATGCTCACAAAGCAAAATGGAAAAATATCGACAAGTGAAGACCAAGAAAACTTCTGGCCTAAGCATAGATCGCAAAGAGTCACTTTAAAAATAACACACAAGCATATTAAAATGGACTCTCACACTTGTCTAAAAACCCTATAAAAGGAAAATTTTGAGGAAAACTTCTTAATGAAAAAGAAATCTATTGTTGTGATCAAACCGAAGTTACTGACCGCTATGACAGAGACCAAAAAACCTAAGAGGTATAAAACATTGTCAAAGAAAAGGATGATTGCCTCTCCTCAAACAATTTTTTTCTCCATAGGCACGCTGCTAACAGTTCAACAGCCAGTGTGTGCATGCAAGCTATGTAAAGTCAGGGCGCATGTACATGTGTGCAGACCTTATGCAGGCCGTGTGTACTTCTGAAACTCTTCAAAAATGAAAAAATAAGCAATCAAACACTGGCAGAGACCATTGGTATTGAGAACCAGAATCTCTGGAAGACTCAGAAACTTACTTTGTCAAAAAAAAGAAAACAAATCAAGGAAAATTTCATAGAACAAAACCAATCTGAGGTGGAACCTAAGCTATAAAACTACAAACACAGAGCCCGAAATGAGTTCCAAAAAACCCCTGAGAAGGATCACTTCTGGCAGGGGAGAGGATAACTGCCTCTCTAAAAGAAATCTTCTGAAATCATACACACGGCTGCCACTTCATAAACTAGCGTGTACACGTGGGCTATGTGAAGTTAGGGCACGGGTACATGCATGCAGGCCTTATACAAGCCGCGTGTACCTTTGTGGGTCCCGTAAAAAAAAAATGTAGCCAAGCAAAGAAACAGAGATAACTGGTATGGAAGACCAGAATCTCTGTTAGCTTAGACTTTTGCAGAAACTCTAAAAACAAGTAATGAAACCAATTTTTAAAAATACCCAAAAATACTCCCAAAAACCCTAGAGATCCCCAGTATGGTCGCCAATTCTGTTGTGGGTGGGAATCCCTCCTATGGACTTAGCACTTAAGGGATCTAATCATGCATGCAGAAAATGACCATTTCAAAGGCCTCTACTATTTCCTATTCTCCCAACACAAAACCCCACATTCATGCAATACAAAGGTGTAAATCAGATTTGATAACTCTACCTTAAGTCCTTTGTTTGATGTCGATCCCTTTGCATTCGCTCGCTCTTTGATTGCAAGCCTCCTCCCAAAGTTGACCTGCATTCACTCATGAACAAACAAAAAGCTGTGAACATGCATTTCATATACTAATTGTTGGGTTAGTTGTGACAATATCATGAAATAAACATTCAACTTGAACACATGATATGGCGGGATGGGAAAAGTATTTCATTTTGTATTAATCTTCACAAGAGTAAACTTACAATATGTGGTCGGCACTGCTCCTCAAAACTGGTCCTGGGCTCCTCTTCATCTGTCCTCCAACTGCTTTGCTCTATACTTCTCTTTGCACAAGGATGGATAAAGGTTGGGACAAGGGGAATGCTCAATTGGGTATAGTCTCTTTACTATGGTTTTCCTCCTTTCAAATGGGACCCTTACCCCTTCTTTTATAGGCTAGAAGGAGCTAGGTGTTTGGTCGAATGACCGGCCATGCATGGCTGAAAGTTTTAGTTAACTTGCCCAAAGTTGTGTGTTATGTCATCAAATTTCCTTTTTCCATGCTTTTGTAGGTACGTGCGAGTTGTATTGGGGCAGCTAGCATGTACATGCATGCAGTAATGAAGCAGGGCGCGTGGGCCTTTATAAAGGGGGGTTTTAAGAAGAGTTGTTCAGTAGTGTTTTGGAAAATAAGGAGTCTAAGATGGCATGATTATAGGTAAGTATGTCTGGTACAAATTAGGGTTATAACAATAGGTGTGTTGATTGGTGTACAATCTTCCATTCTGAATTTCTTCAACATTTCCTTGACGTACTTGGTTTGTGAAATGAATATTTCTTTTTTAGATTGAGAAATTTGTAATCCAAGAAAGAATGACAGTTCACCAAGCATATACATCTCAAATTCCTTCTGCATTTCTATTGCAAATGCTTGGCACATTTTTTTCATACTGCCTCCAAAAATAACTTCATCTACATAAACCACAACAATCAACTCATTTTCTGCTATTTTCTTGATATAGAGATTATTTTCAGCAGTTCATCTTTTGAAGCCTTGTTGTTGTAGATATTTATCAAGTCTTGAATACCAGGCTCTCGAGCTTGTTTTAGGCCATAAAGTGCTTTATTCAGTTTGCACACATGATCCTTATTTTTTGATAATAAGAATCCATATAGTTGTTCAATGTATACTTCTTCCTCTAAATTGTGATTGAGAAAAGCAAACTTCACATCCATTTGATAGATTTTGAAGTTATTAAAACATGCAAATGCCAAAAACATTTTGATAGCTTCTAGTCTAGTGATCGGTCAATGATTTATTTGAAATCAATACCTTGAAATTGAGCATAGCCTTTTGTTGACCTATATATAACCTAGTCTTACCCTTTAATTATTTTCTTTACTTAGAAAAAATTTTGTTTCATAGTGTCACAAGTCTCTTTATAAAAAGTTTTGTTTCATACAAATTGCACTTCTGTTATTCACCACCTACATATTGCACCATGAATTAGTCACTTTTTCAAGTTTCTTTTATAATGGTGGGTTCATGGGTTAGCAAACTTGCGGGTGTGGCACTTTTGTTTTTTCATAAGTCCATTTTCTTCATTGTTACTAAAATGAACCTTGTCTTCCATGATCTACACTTTTCTCTATACTTAATTTTTGTTGATATTTCATGTCACAGTAGGTTCACGGATCTTCAAGTTTTGTAATGCTCCACTATGTGCAAGTTCGATCGATCATAACACTTAGTATTTTTTTCCACTCTCATCATCAAACAATACTTATCCAATTTTTTATTTATGGCAAGTTTGTGAACTCGCGGGTCGGTATTTCCTTTTTCTTATATGCCCGCTTCCCCACCGTAATATATGTGTTCCCTTTATCACTTATTCCAAGACTCATTAAATGCTAAATCCTACAGAAGATAACCACTAATTAATTTTGAAAAGCACATTAGCTATAGCAGATTCCTTGAGGTAATTTCCATTTAATTCATATTAACTACTTCATTAAAAAAGGTTTTTTAAGTTGTATTATCAAGAAATGATTTGTTTTGAAATCAAATTCCAAAGGATCCTTACGAGAGTCTGTCAACTTCACCAAAATGGCTATTAGAAGACAACAGTTTTGTGAAGACACTCTGAAATTGTTTGGTCAAGAAGACCATAACTTTTAATGGTCAAGATCTTATTGTTATTACACGTCACTTCCTCTGCCAGAGAAAAATGAAAACAGAATTTGGACATCGGGTATTTCTCTATCTAGATGTATCCATGAAGTTTTTTTTATTTTGAATAAGTAATCTCATGGCATGCTGATAAATTCTTCTAGAGCCGAAGGGTAATTCAAATCTAGAGTGAGTCCCCTATTTCTTTAGCAGCACCATTTTTTAGGAAAATGATAAAACTTCCAGAGCTGAGCATTACTTTCAAAGGAGATGAAACAAGGAACTTTGTAAAAGAAAAGAATAATGGATTGGAACTCTTACAAGAATATCTAGAAGATCCTATAACAATGCAAGAAGACATATCGACAATTCAGGTTAGTTCATTAAAGAATCCCTATCGAGAATTAACAAGGATTTTCACCAGAATTACAGGTCAGGAATCCATGACAACCATCTCGCAGTTGTCCCTATATATCTTATATTTCCCAATTCATTTAGAAACAGTTTTTTATTGGGGAAAAACCATTTATTCAAAGATCTCTACACAATTATCAAATTTTAAAAGTGAAAATAAATTCTATATGGCTTCTTACTTGATATTTTCTATCACTTATTACCATGTCATCAAGGGTTTAAGTATCGACAAAATGGTGAATTGTAAAACTGATCCAGTGACAATATGGTACCAAGGTTTATGGAGACAAAATTTCAATTATTATTTTTATGAAGTATATAAAGAATTTGTTTCCATTTTCAAAAAACTTGTTTTTGTAGAGAATACTTCCATACTGTCACAAGAAGCATAAATTTACCTAGACCAAAAAGGGACTATAGAGACGATGGAAAATTACAATATTGTGAGAATTTACTGCTCTCATGAAAGACCCCTTTTTCTACCTTATTATGTTCCAGATAGATTATTTGTTATTGAGGTTGCGAGGTAGGACAAGTTATGGTTGCATTTCTTCCAAGAGAAAATAAAGAAGCAGTTCATTCCACTACCATGGAGAATTGGGGAAATCTTGTTGAGAGGAATCTCTAAAATTGATGAATTTGCAGTCCAACTTGATCAATATAATTTGAAATTCACAGAGGAAATCAGGGGATTTAACCAAAAACATATATTTTTTTTTCACATGATATTAGTTGGGTTTAGAAATTCACTTACTAATACATTCATTTTTGGAAAAGAAGAAGGTGATAGTCATGATCATCTGACACAATTTGTTGAGAAAAGAAGAGATGATATTGAAACCATTGTGAGTACAACTTATCGTTACAAAAAAAAAGGAATAGTATCGAATGAAAAGGGTTCTCAATCTTCCATTGTCTCACAAAAGAATGGCCCACCCAAAAAAAAATTCAATCGAAAACATCACAATAGAAAAAGTCTTCAACAAACAATTCAGGTGATGGAGGTGATAAAATCCCTCCGCAAGGAAAATTGGAAAAACCATATAAACTTCAAGTGGAAAGAAAAAGGACTAATTCTCAGCTGGAAGTTGATGAACACATACATGAAATTAAAGATTCTCTACAAGATATGGACTTGGAAGTTGATATTGAGAATATCCAATTTCATGATCATGACCAAAGATTGCAAGAAACTTAACAACTTGCAACTGAGCTTGTCATTCAAAAAGAAGTATTTTCAGAAGAAGAATCCATTTCTGTACAAATTTTTTTATCTGATAGAACTTCCAGAAAGTTGATTATTGAAAGATCTTGTTCAAAAAACAAAAAAGGGGAAATCTTGTGTTGAATTTGACCTCAATAAATTGCTTGCATCTAGAATTGCTAAGTTTCATAAAGCTACAAGGGATGCTCTGGATGTTTTGATAGATGATACGGAAGCTGAGAATGTCAGACTTAAAGAAAGAATCAAGGAATTGGAGTCTACTCTAATGCCACCTTTGATACTCGCTACTCCAGTTTCAACAATCCAACTTGGAAAGAGTCCCAACAAAACACCATAATCAAATATAAGGATAAAAGGGGCATCAAGTCTACTTTCTGTGACCAGGCACTATGTTGAAGAAAATATCAAGAAAAGAATGTCTCTTACTTTAGAGACTTGAGACTTAGCAAATACATTTGTCTCTTGGTTCCAGAATTCAAAATACAAGGGAATATTTACAAGTTGACATAACAAATGATGAAGAATTTTATAAGAATGCACTCTCTACATTCGTTATAATTTTTTTAGGAATGATAAATACCAAAGAAAACAAGAATATTTTCCCTCTCTGATTTGTTTCAAGAAATTAAAGGCATGTTGGATAAAAAGGATCAGTATATTAAGAGAATTATTAGGTGATTTGAATGCTTTAAGTAGAAAAAATAATGAAGCCTATTCTAAATTGATGGGGTTATACCTCGTGGTCACTACTATTGAAGTACAAGATCTAAAGATAATTGTGAATTAAATTCTTCAAACAAGACAACAATTTGAAGAACATGTTGAAATATTGAAAGGGATATCAATGGAAAAATTTAACAACATGATTGACTACATAGAACACGACATTGAAAGTTGGATTGTTGAGTATGTAAATAGAAATGAAGACATCAAAATCACATTACAACAACTTTCAATTGATTATGGATAAATTGAAGGCACCTTATTTGATATAAAATTTAAGTAAGAAGTGATAATTTCTCCTTTACATGATTATATTGAAAAATGGTTAGAATCGACCTTAACCAATATTATCGAGGATAACCAAATAGAAGCAATTGGTACTAGAGAAGAAATTGTCATCAGAAAAAGTATAAGAGAAATAACAACCCAAAAATGACACATGAGAGATTCCATTACAGTCTTACCTTGTTTATGCCTTGTTTTCCTATTGTTCCCACTTTTCCCTTCTTATTGATATTTTATGGTCCATGAAAACCCCAATCCTAGTCCCTTTTGGACGAATGCATTATTTCTATAAGGCTATCAGAGACATATTATTTTTTAAATTCCAAGAGAATTGTTTCGAGGTTAATTTTAATTGTATCTTTGAACTCTAATCATTTGAGTGAAAGATATTTGAAGTTGACCTATCAAAATCTTGTTTTGATTTTAATAGAAAGACTCTTTTAAATTTATCTTATATATGGACCATTCATCTTCCTTTTCTTGAATGTGATGAAATTATTAAATATTGTAATAAATATGAGATTTGTGTTATAATTTTCTTATTTGTATATAATATTTATGCAACAATATTTTATGAGTGGGTTCCTGGTCCCTTTCTTAGGAATTTTTGATATGTTTATATTCTCTTGAAAATATTATTCTTTATTTATTTGAATAACAAAGATATGGAGTTTGTTTATTAAAATTCTCGTACATTTTTCTCGATAATTTTCAAGATAAATATTTTAAGAATTCAAAGAGGAGTACCACCTCTATAAAAACGAAGGGGGATTTTATCCTCATGAGGTTGTTGTTTCGATATTAACCAATTCAAACATCAACATTTTTGGCAACCATACTGGAGAAATAGAACAAAAAGATGGTTTTAGACTATAATTATTTATGACTCGGCCTCAAACCAATCAACCCCAGTTGCAAGTTGGATTAGGAAATCAGAGGAGTGCTTCGCATAAATTATGTGATTTAATATTGATTACAACTTAAAGTCATGAAGAAATTGAGATATCCTAGGAGACTCTTTCCCGTGAGGAGGAAAGAGAAATTGCAAGAAGGCAAAGAAGAAAGGAGATAAATTGAAGTTGGAATCATATAAGGACCAATAATGAGGAGCAAAAGAAAAAAACTTGAAAGAATTGGAGAAAGTTAAACTGTTAAAGAAGAAAAATATCAAATCATGGCTGATAGAGAATAAATAAATCAAGTCCCTCTTGAGAATCATGAAGAAAGAAGACAAAGACGTCCATGGAGAAGGCTTAGAGATAGCCCTTTAAATATTTACGGTGACCAACGTCAATTTCCAACCCTCCCACAAGGGTTATTGCCAACATTCCCAAGAGATAGATCAATTGATCTAAAGAAACATATGGAAAAATTCTTGAGCCTATGTGAGATTCATTTCATTGAACATGACAATGCCATGCTTCAATTAGTTCTTCAAAAATTGACTAAAGAAACATAAATGGAAGAGATTATGCTGGAGACTAATGCAGATCCAGATATCATTCTTAGTAGATTTCAAAGAGAAATGGATACACTCGGTATCTCAGATCAAGGAGCATCATATTCAAGAAGAGTTGAAAATCAAATAATAGAAAACATTGGAGATCGAGGAGTTGGTAGAGGGATACTCAAAGGAGTAATTCCTAATGTGAAAAATGATACAACAATGATGGAAGAGACTCAACAAAGAATGGAAATAACACAGATGAACCAAACCATTAGACAGATGCAAAACAAATTGACGAGATTAAGAAGAAATGAAAAAATTTCCCCTAAATTAAGAATTCATATTAAATAATACAGGAGAAACCTTTTTCAAGGACAAATAATAGGAAATGATGGTACAAATAAAGAGTTCATACAAAGAGAAACTAGGGTGCAAAATCCAAATGTTGTAGTTTTATAAGAATTTTTTGAAGATCAAATAATTGACAATCAAGAGGCTAATTTCATTCAAGAATAAATTCTTTAATCTGTACAGACAGATGAATGTGAGTAATCCATGTATATATTTGATGAGAATGAAGAAAATGTTATCTCGCAAGATAATGTTATGCAAACAAGAGCACAATAAAATAAATCCAAAATAAAAGAAAATTTGGAGAAGGGAAAAGATAAAGAAAAGGAAAAGACAAGACCGAGTGGAGCAAAGGAAAATAAGCAACAACCAGTTGTAACTCAATTTAAGAATCCTCCACAAATGACATATAATGTAATAGATGCTCTGTCAAAATTAAGGATTACTTTTCCATTCATGGAAGTTGTAAAAATCTTGTAGCAAAGGAAAAATATCCTAAAAAGTTTAGATGAGCCAAGCCATAGAATGGAGGTTGTTGCATCAAGTTCAAAGAAACAACAAAATAATTCAAGAGGAAGACCGAAAGATAAATTCCCACCTTTCTATATCACGATAGAGAATCATGATGTTGTCCGTCATAATTGCATGATTGATACTGGAGCTACAAACAATATTGTGTCATTATCAGTAATGGAAGCACTTGGGATGGGCTATACCAAGTACTATGAAACCAAGGAGAGTATTTATGCCATTGATTCAAGAAAAGTCTTGGCATATGGAGTAATTAAATATTTTTATGCTTGGATAACTTATACCCCACATTTCACAATTATATTCACAATTACAATAGTTTATCTTCCTTTGGTTTATGGTGTAGTTATTGGTAGAGATTGGTCTGCATTTATTGGAGGGTACATCATGAATGATGGGAGCTGCATGATATTACCTAATGAAGATGGAACAATGTTGAGGGTTCCAAGGGAACCAAGAAAATGATTCTCTTTTAATAAAAGGATAGTGAATTGATGCAAGGTTATGTCGATGTAGGTATAGGGAATTATGTCATGCTATACTCAGAACCTACAAATATTCCAAAACAAAAATAAGAAAAATATTTTGAAGGCTTCTAGAGAATGTCTTTTGATTGCACCTGTTGTAGTTCAGGAAGTGGAGTTGGAATTATTTTCAAAATCCCCAAATCGTTCATGCCTCCTCATGCTATTAGATTTTAGTTTCCTTGAATGAATAATGAGGTTGAATATGAAGCACTAATACAAGAAATGACTCTTTCACTCCAAATGAATATCGAGCACTTAATCATAATTGATGACTCTGAACTAGTAATAAATCACATCAGGAAAAAATATAAGATAAAAAAAGAGTGATTGATACTCTATGCTAAAAGAGTAGAGGAGTTAATGAATTCTTTCAGCTCATTCAATATGTCATTTATCCCCAATTAGAAAGAAATAAAAAATCAGATCTATTGGTTGTTGCAACATATTTGTTTAATCATGATGATTTACAGAGCCACAATACTTTCCAAGTCAGAAGAATTTTCAAACCCTCGGTTCCTGATAATCAAGAGTACCACCAATTTTTTGAAAATGATGAAGAATTAGATGAATTCTTGGCCGATGCAAATGATGTTGTGGAAAACTATGAATATCATAATCATACACATCTAGAAATGATCAAATCAAAGCATAAAATTTGAAAGAATAAGTATCTACCAGAAGGGTACAAGAAACTCAAAAGATAAACATCAGGACTGAAGAATATCCAAGATATGTAAATATCAGAACTGATTGCACACAAAAGGATATTGATCAATACACCTCCTTGTTCAAATAATTCTTTGATATTTTCAATTGGACTTACTGTTGGACACACCTACCACACTTAGAGGGGGGGTGAATGAGTGTGGGGCTCTTTTCTCAAAAACTTCCCTCTTACACAAAACTCATTAGTTAGCAATCACCATTAACACATTACTCATTGATGTCATTTATAACCAGTTAGATGTGAACACATATCAAAAACATATATCAGCAATATATCATCAACAAGTTATCACCACAAGGAGCACAAAGAACACACGATGTATGTACAAATTTTTCTTTTTATTACAGACTACAATCCCTAGGGTTTATCAGCAACAACTGAATAGAGTACAAAGAGCACCATCTCTATATGAAAGACTCAACTTACATCCTCAGCACCAACTGAGATGAGGCAACAATCCTCCACAGATATCAATCTGTCATAGGTATGTGACATGTCAGTAGTGCAGCCCGCATTTGTATGCACCCTAGCTCATTGTAGCCTGCGTATGTATGCATCCCAGTCTATAATGAAACATACATATACTTC
>SNQJ01S0007185.1:671727-688281 GCA_010110895.2 Picea sitchensis
CTGCAGCTCCAAAACTTTCTCCTCAAATGAAAACGTGAGTGTGTGTCCAAGTGAGGTGCTAGCCTCCTTATTTATACAGTTATGGCATGTGTGGAAGTGTCTCTTCACTGGCAGGGCTGACTTCTTCTTCTGGGTGGTTATAACCACCTTTAATATATTTTGGGGCCTCTTTAATATATATTATGGGGCCGACTTCTTATTCTTCCTATTACAATTATACTTTAACCAATCCACAAAATGGGATTTGGCATTATACAATAGCCGACATGATCAATCTGCAATAGGGGATTGATCTAATGAATAATACCACAATAATAATTAGAATACACTTTGCAGTTACATTATTTCAACACTCCCCCTTAACAAGAAAGGTATTCTACAACATCAGGCGAGAGAGAGGACAACATCATCAACAGCATCAGGTGGGTGAGAGGAGAACATCATCAATATCATCTTGGAACACTGACTGGCATATCTATAAATCATCAAAAACATTTCTCATCATCAACACAACACAGAGGTTGGAGCATCATCAACATCAACATGTCGAATCTCTTCAGGATTTCGACTGCATACTTCCCTTGGTTAAGGAAGATCCTCTCTGGACTCTGCCATACCTCAATACCTAAGAAATAATGCATTAGACCAAGGTCTTTCATCTCAAATTATGAAGCGAGCTTCTTCTTACATTCAGTGATGAGATTTTCTTCTCCAGTTAAGAATAAGTCATCCACATACAACAACAATATTATTGGCTCATCGTTCATAACCTTGAAGTAGAGGTTAGAATATGCTTTACTCTTGGTAAAGCCTAAGCTCATCAGAAATATGTCTATCCTGCCATACAAAGCTCTAGGAGCTTGCTTCAATCTATACAGAGCCTTCTTCAAATTGCAGACATGAGACTTTTTGTCTTCAACTTAAAATACTTGAGGTTGCTCTATATACAATTCTTCTTCGATGACATCATTTAGAAAATTGTCTTTACGTCCATCTGGTGTAACTTCCACTTCATCTTAGCTGCAAGGGATATGATGGTTTTGATTGAAGTGTATATGGCTACAGGAGCGAATTCCTCTTCATAGTCAATGGCTTCCTTTTGAGAAAATCCATGAGCAAAAAATATTGCTTTATGCTTCTCAATACTTCCATCAGCAACATGTTTTATTTTTAAGAGCCATTTGGAAGATATGACATCCTTGCTCTTCTGTCTGGGAACTATTTCCCATACATCATTATTTATTATGGATTGGTATTCTTTTGTCATGACATCTGCCCATTCTTTCTTCTGAATGGCTTCTTCAAAGAAGATCACACATCAAATCCATATAGTTGGAGAATGACTTAGGTTTCTTCACCTATCTCGTGGCTCCTTCAGGAACACCATAATTCTCTCCATCTTGAATAATCTCCCTAGCCCAAGCAAGATTTCTCTTATGGGAGATCGTCATCTGAGGAGGTTCTTGAAATTCTACTATGTCGTGATCTTCTAGAATTTCCTCATCAGGGGAAGTTACGACTTCCCTTACTCGTTCTGCAACTCTGGGAACCTCCCTCACTGATTCTGTATTTCTGGGAGCTACAAGTTCGTCTTCATATACTTCTTCAAGTTGGAATCTTCTTTATTTCTTGAGCGTTGCATCTTCATCAAAGGTCACATCCCTGTTGATCTCTTACAGCGTATACTTGGTGTTGCATACCAAATCTAAATATGAAAGATTAAGTCAAGATTCAAATGAGCTATGCTTCTTGTTCTAATGTTTGGTCATCTTTGGAGCCTTCTTCTCCTTTCAATCAATCTTCATATGAGATACTCTAAATCTCAAGAGAAAGCGTCTTCCTCATCTTCTTTGGTGCATGAATGTATATGGTCATGTACATAGTCTGCTTCATGTCTCATATAATATGTTGCCTTTTGCAACCTTCACTATAGCTTTCTCAGGGTTATCACCTGTGACCTGAAACAAGGTCAAAAAAACAACATGATAGAATAATATCCTCCTGATAATAATAGATTAATCAATAGCACAAATAATTATCACAGTAGCTCCTTTAGAGATATCATTTGTGGCTTGTCTAAAGCAACGATAAAAAATAAGAGATACACTACGAAATGAGCTCAACACTCTTATAGTGTTGTGATCGAACATTCCTCCATGGAAACCCGGAAATAACACATGAGGTTTCTCCTAGAGGAGGTGTTAGTTGTATCAAGCAAATGATTACATTAAGTATTTACCTCTATATGCTCACATGCTACCAAGTATAATACTTTACAAAGACTGTTATCTCAACTATAGTGGTTACTTGTAAAGGGGTAGTCATGAATTTGTCATGTGTACCTTTGAATCTTATCAACTTGATTAATCAAACCTAGAGCCTTGTCCTCAAGATTGAGTGTTCTTCATTTTCTTCCAAGTCTCCTTCACTCAATATGATGAGTGCTTTCTTCAACCTGTCTTTTGTACTAAGACAATATGCTATCTTGACAGATTTTTGGGTTAGAGGATAAACTCTGTGATCTCAACTTTTAATTCATTTAATACCTTGACTCATATTTTTACCAAAGGTTAGAATGATGGTCATAGCTACAACATGCAACATTGATCAAAATAATGTCATAACAAATAGATGCATATCAGAATAATCACACCTGGGTTGCATCATTCCTCTGAATGTGTTGGATCTTGAGATCCTTCTGGATCTATGGCAAGAGATCCCTTCTCCTACAAATACCTTTTAAAGCTTAACTGTTTAAACATGTGTGAGTACATACCTCTGACGGAATTTGCAGGTAGAGGCAGGATCTGGTAGCAGGGGTAATGATCACCAACACTTAAGAACTTCAAGGGTGACTGCAACTGGTACTACAACTGCAAATGCAACTGATACTCCAACTGCAATTGATACTACAACTGGTTCTGAGACTACAACTTAGGGTTTTATGAGGAAACCCTAATTTTTCAAACTTCAAATTTTAAAATTCTAATCCAGGGGATAGAGGATAGATGCGCTGACCTGAGGCGAGTAAGTTGGTGCAGTCAGATTTCTGAAAATCCAACCTTTACCCCCTCAAATTTGACCAGTGGATTTATGGACTAGTGCTTCTAGTTTTCTGGTACTTCTGGTACTCTGGTACTTCTGGTACTTCTGGTACTTTGGTTTTCTGGTACTTTTTGAAAACTAGGGTTTCACTTTCCAGGAGATATAGCCACTGAAAAGTTGCGCTGAGGATGCCAAAGTGATCCTTGAGGAAGGGCACACTTTTCTAGATGGTTTTGGGGATGAAATACTTCTTCAATAAAAATCCCTAATTTGCATGTATGACAACAGTGACATTTTTCACTTTCTCTTGTGAAAGATGCTCTCTTCATCTTAGCTCTTATATCATGTTAAGGTTTAAGCTATTATTAGAGTTCTTTGCATTTCACTAGATAACAATAACATAAGATAGGATCACTGAGAAATACACAATCACAAGAGACACATCATTTATCTTGGGAAACCCTCATGGGGGAGAAAACCCAACAAAACGTCCTTATTACAGATAGCCAATAAAATGCCAAGAGATAACTCAAACAAATATAGAAAGTCCTCTCCCAAGAATGTACCTCTCTCTATGTGTCTCTTCTCCAACTGCAGCTCCGAAACTTGCTCCTCAAATGAACAAGTGAATGTTTGTCTAAGTGAGGCGCTAGCCTCCTTATTTATACAATTTTGGCACGTGTGGAAGTGTCTCTTCATTGGCAGGGACAACTTCTTCTTCTGGGTGGTTATAACCACCTTTAATATATTTTGGGGCCTCTTTAATATATATTCTGGGGCCGACTTCTTACTCTACCTATTACAATTATAATTTAACCAATCCGCAAAAGGGGATTTGGCCTTATACAATAGCCGACATTCTCAATCCACAATAGGGGATTTATCTAATGAATAATACCATAATAATAATTAGAATACAATTTGCAGTTACATTATTTCAATAGTGTGTACGCGCCCTGACCCATTACAGCCCGTGTATACCTCAGAAACTAGGGTTTCTGAAGCTCCGAGACTTTTTCCGTCAAGATCTCAGACATTGACGAAACTTTGATGCGTCCATGAGATCCTCCTCAAACTCTCTCTCTCATAATAGATCTTCAATCATACTCAAGAGATACACACAAAAGATACACAAGAGATACTCACAAAAAAAATGTATTCTTCACAAGAGACCCTAGCCTCTTATTTATACTCTTCATCTTCTAGGTCACTTAACCCACTTCTAGGTCACTTAACCCATTTCTAGGTCTCTTAACCTATTTTCCTTATATTTAGGTTTAACCACTTTCCATAATTAGAAATTTCTCCATTACTTTATCATTTAAATATTCCTCCTTGATTTTGTCACCTTGCTTTAATATTTAAATAATCCTTCTTGATTTTGTCACTTCACTTTATTATTTAAATAGTCCTCCTTGACTTTGTCACTTCACTTTATCATTTAAATAATAATTTCTTCTTCTCAAGCACTTTGACTTCTTTGACCTTTTGGGGCTTCAAGCCAACATGTGAGGGTCCTTCATCTTCGTAAGGCCATAACTCTCAAACTATGAGTTATGTGACATTCCACATACCATCGAAAATGGCATGACAAGAAATATCCATCTAGGATAGTTTCACCAACAAAATCATTGATCTTCATCTCATTATTCAACATACAAGAATGGATTCTCTCAACCACAACTCAACTGCAAAGCATCTTCCTGTGAGGGCTTTCACCATAAGGGGACCACTTTGGAGTTCATTCATTTGTAGTTCTTATAAACCATGACAAAAATAACGAGTCATATTTACATCAAACAAACTATGCATCATATATCAAAGAATACATCTTCATCATGTATCAGTGACAACTCATTGATCCATCTTCATGTATGCATCATATCAATGATAACTTATTGATCCATCTTCATCGATTGGTTTCCACTTGACATCTACCATTCTCATCAAGGACAATACATATACATTTTCCATCAGTCATCAATCAATCAATCAATCATATCAATCAATCCATTGACATCAATCAATCACTTAATCACTTGACATCAATCAATCAAACCATTGGCATCAATGACAACATGATCCAACACTTACAATGATTTGAAGGCTTACGATAAATCAATATTCGAGCATATTATACCATTGAAAGAAGGGACTAATCCATTAAAACAAAAACTAATAATAATTAATCCAAAATTGAAACCCTTGGTGAAAGTTTAATTCGAGAAATTAAAGATAGCTAGAGTAATATTCCCAATCAGGCATTTAGAATGGTTGTCAAACCCTGTCATCGTGAGAAAGAAGAGTGGAAAAATTTGGTTGTGCATTGATTTTAGATATCTAAACATGGAAAGAATTAAAAATAATTATCCCCTTCCTATCTTGGAAATGTTGCTTCAATAAGTCACTGCTCATCATTGATGTCCATGTTAGATGACTTTCCAGGATATAATCAGGTGCTAGTTGCAGAAGAGGATAGATAAAAAAAAATCTTTTATAACACCTTGGGAGACATATGCATATGATTGCATGCCGTTTGGCTTGAAAAATGTTGGAGAAACCTTTCATAGAGCTATGGATCATGATTTTAAATATCTGATCGAGAAATTTATGGCATATTATCAAGATGGCCTCATTATTCTTTCTAAGATCAGAGAAAAACATATTCATCATTTAAGAGAATTTTTTCAAAGATGCAGACTATATGGAATTTATCTTAATCCGAAGAAATTTTTATTTGTTGTCTCAAAAGGAAATATTTTGGGGCATATAGTCAGCAAAGAAGGTATATATATTGATCCTGAAAGAGTCAAGGCTATCCATGAACTAAATCCTCTAACTTAAAAAAAGGGAGTGCAATCATTTTTTGGCAAGATAAATTTTGTGAGAAGTTTTGTCCCAAATTATGCAATGATTGTCAAACCAATAAACACAATGTTGAAGAAGGATCACAGATTTGAATGAACCAAGGAAATACAAAGAGGATTCACAAACATCAAGCATGCAATCACCATAATACCTGTATTGATCAGTCCATACTTTAGTAAAAATTTTGTTATATATTATTTTTCTTCTGAAGAGACTATTGCTTCCATTCTCAAACAAAGAAATCTTAAAGGAGAAGAATTTCCAATAAGATTCATTATAAAAAATCTTCATGATTATGAATTGAAGTATTTAGAGATGGAGAAGCAAGAGCTTTCTATAGTCAAAGAAATGGCTCACTTTAGGACTTATATTTTGTTATCCCATATCATAGAATATGTTCCTACTTATCTAGTGAAAATGATTCTTAGTCAACAGTTGAGAGAAAGGAAATGGGAAATTTGGCTAGCAAAAATTTAGGAGTATGATATCAAGATCAACACACTAAAAGAAATCAAAGGACAGGGGTTGTGTAAGCTCATTGTTGGGACTAATTCATCAAATGGGACCATATCAATTTCAACAAAATCATCTACATCAACTCCTGAATCGTATAAGGATGTAAGTTTCTATTTTAAATCAGGCCAATTCCCAAATGGCATGTTACCAAGAGAAATGAGGGCACTACAAATTAAATGAAATCAATATGTATTGGTTGTCGAAATTCTATTTCGCATAAATTTTGACGGAAATTTGTTAAGATGTGTTGATGCAACAAAGGCTCAGAAACTAATGAAAGAATTTCATGAAGGATTTTGTGGTGGTCACTTTTCACCCACAACTACTACTACACATAGAATAATGAGATTCAGATTTTATTGGCCAACTATCTTCAAATATTCACATTCGATGATAAGAAAATGTATTTCTTGTCAAAAAAATCCAGGAAGAACGAAGAGAGTAGCAATGCCTTTGTAACCAATATCAATAGAAGAACCATTCACTCAATGGGGACTTGATGTGATTGGGATAATAAATCCAAAATCAAGCAAAGGCAATTTATATATCCTCATAGTGACAGATTATTTCACAAAATGGTAGGAAATAGTAGAATTAAAAAAGGCATATTCTGACGATCTTATAATATTTCTTAAAGAAACTATTTTATCAATATTTGGGGTTCCATAAAAATTCATTACAGATAATGGATCAATATTCATTAGGTCAAAGTTTATAAATTTTATGGAAAATTTAGTATAATCATGGGACAGTAATCAAACTATTATCCACAAGGAAATGGTTTGGTTCAATCTAACAATATGGATTTGATCCAAATTCTTAAGAAGACCATTGATCTCAATCGAAATAATTGCCATTTAAAATTGATACATGCATTATGGGAAAGTAGATTAACACCAAAGGAAAGCACCAAATATTCCCCATATACACTGGTGTATGGAAAATGTGAAAGGATTTCAATTAATATGGAATTGAATGTGTTAACATATGTTGTAAACATTGAATATGCAAAAGAAGTCTCCCCTTTACACAGAAGATACAACCAGTTGAAAAAATTGGAAGAACAACGAGCCAAAACATTGAAGAAAATGAATCAACGACAACATATCATTAAGAAGTATTTTGATTAGAGCACAACAATGAAATAATTTCATAAAGGATAATTGATATTGTTATAGAACAAAGCAAAGGAAAACCCTTCTCTACACACAAATTTTGAAGCGTCGTGGATTGGCCCATACATTATTGAAAATATTTTGGGTTATAACTCCTACTTAATCAAAGACATGAAAGGGATAGTATAGATGTTGTTAGTTAATGTCCAAAATATTAAAAGTTTATTTGCTTGATAATGTATCCCCTTATATGTACATAACCTTTCCCTTTTTCTTCTTGTACTGTTTCATTTATTTTCCTTTTCCTAAAATGACTCCATGCCCAATGGTTGAGATTTTGGGTTCTCAGTGACCCATAGGGGGTACCCATCCCATAGTTGGAGCCGGTTGTTGACCTGTATATACTATAGTCTTACCCTTTAATTATTTTCTTTACCTAGAAAAATTCTTATTTCGTAGCAGGTTCACAAGTCTCTTTATCAAAAGTTATGTGTCATATAAATTTCACTTCCATTTCTCCACCACCTACATATTGCACCATGACTTAGTCACTTTTTCAAGTTTATTTTTTAATGTAAGGTTCATGGGTGTGGCTCTTTTTCTTTTTCATAAGTTTGTTTTCTCCATTGTTACTAAAATGAACCTTGTCTTCTGTGATTTACACTTTTATCTATACTTAATTTTTTCTTGATATCTCATGTCACGATGGGTTCACGAATCTTCAATTTTTGTAATTCTCCACTATGTGAAATTCAGACCGATCATAACACTTAGTATTTTTCTCTACTCTCATCATAAAACAATACTTAGTCGATTTTTGAGTCACGATAGGTTCGCAGGTTGGTATTTACTTGTTCTTTTATGCCCACTTACCCATCGTAATATATGTGTTCCCTTTATCACTTATACCAAGACTCATTAAATGATAAGTCCTATGGAATATAGTTGCCAATTATTTTTGAAAAGGTCGTTAGCAATAGCATATTCCTCGAGGTAATTTCCATTTAATTCATATTAACTACTTCATTGAAAAGGGTTTTTTAATTTGTATTACCAAGAAATGATTTATTTCAAAATCAATGTCCAAAGGAGCTTTATGAGATCCCATCAACTTCACCAAAATGGATATTATAAGACAACAGTTCTGTGGAGACACTCTGAACTAGTTTGGTCGAGAAGGTCGAAACTTTCACTGGTCAAGATCTTATTGGTATTACTCGTCACTTCCTCCGCTAGAGAAAAATGAAAACATAATTTGGACATTGAGTATTTCTCTATCTGGATGCATCCCTGAATTTTTTTACTATAAAGAAGTAATCCCATGGTGTGATGACAAATTCATCTAGAGCCGAAGGGTAATTTAACTCTAGAGTGAGTCCCCTATTTCTTTAACACCCTAAGTTTTCAAGAAAATGTTGAAACTTCCAGAGCTTACCATTACTTTTGAAGGAAACGAAGAAAAGAAATTTATAAAAGAAAATAATAATGGATTGGATCTCTTACAAGAATATCTAGAAGATCCTACAACAATGTCAAAAGACATATCAATAATTTAGATCAGTTCATTAAAGAATCCCTATCGAGAATTAACATGGATTTTCACTAGAATTACAGGTCAGGAATCCATGACAACCATCCCTTGGTTGGCCCTCTATATCTTATATTCCACAATTCATGAAGAAACAATTTTTGATTGGGGGGAAATCATTTCTTCAGAGACCTCTACACAATTGTCAAATTTTAAAAGAGAAAAGAAATTTTATATGGCTTCTTACTTATATTGTATATTACTTACTACCATGTCTTCAAGGGTTTGAGTATCGGAAAAAGGGTGAACTGTAAAATCGATCCAGTGACTATATGATACAAAGGTTTATGGAGACAAAAGTTCAATTATTATTTTTACGAAGTATATAATGAATTTGTTTTTCTTTTCACAAAACTTGTTTTTGGAGAGAATACTTTCAGGTTTTCACGAGAAGCATCAATTTTCCTAAACCAAAAAGGGACTATAGAGACGATGGAAAATTACAATATTGTGACACTACTACATATGGGCGGGATTTTCGTCGATATTTCCACGAAAGTTCATCGCAATATCGACGAAAATCTCATTTAAATCTAGTTCGTATTTTTGTCGCTATAGTGACTAACTTTCGTGGCAATAGCGACGCAAATTTTGCCTATCTCATTGGTCGGTGTTAAAGTCTAGTTGACTATGTTATCTATATATACGTGACTTTAAGAGACTTTGCTACACAATTTCTATAGTTGCAACACTGTTCTTGGCTTTTGTTTGAGCTCTTTATTTTTTCCGTCACCCACCGGTTGAACAAATCCAATTCTCGATCTACATAGCTCAGATTTTGAACTTGCAAGGTTAGTATGTTATTTTTTATTGATGTACTCATTTAACTTGTAAAAAAATTTTCAAATGTCCAAATTTCATTTAGCTTGTTTTTTCCTTGATAATATATTATAATATGTGTAGTACCATATTTCATGTCTTTGGTTTTTGGATCTAGTTAGTATATTCTATGGAAAAGGGTATGTAGATTCCATAATATTCTAGGTTTATGGAATCCACATACCCTTTTCCCTCCAATTGTAGCTATAATCTCTCTCTCTTTTCATTGATAAAGATATGGAATTGCTCTTGAAACTCAACCCTGATCGGTGAAATGATAGTACTTGATTGTCATTTTCTTCTCTCTTTTAATTTTTAAGACCTGACAAAAAAACACCAACAAATCTTGATTGAAGATTTGAANTTGTACTTGAACATTTAAGTGGGGTAAAAGGAGGTTGCCCCCTCGAAGAGGCTTATTATCTGAAATTATCTCTTTTTCAAGGCATTGAGTACTTTTTATGAGGTTTTTCTATGCTATATTGATATTTGGTTCTTAACATATGGGATCCCCACCCTCCACCTGTTTTCTAGGAAACTTGTGCCCTCACCAACCAAGATATATTGCACCAGGGAACCTATTTCTCTATCTGCATAATTATCCCAACTTATTATTTATTCATTTGGTAATTGTACAAAACCTTTGTTTCCAATGTTTACATAGTTTTTTGTCATCACCTTTGGCGACCTTCTTTTCCCGGTAAGGAAACCCATGTCGCCCTTGTTTGGGGCATCCCTTACCTTCTAATCTTATTGACATCATCCATAAATCCCCGAGTATCCCATAGTCCATGTACCCCCGATCTCTGAGTTTGTCCACTTTGTCATGCCCCTGACACAATTTAACCCACTTCTAGTTGTCCCCCTTAAACTAGATCCAGTTTCATGGTTGTTGCCACTCATCCTTCCCACATATCCCCAACCAAGGGAAGTCTTCAGTCTCCCCACATCTTGACTTCATCCATGTACCTCCTCATTTATTGATATCATCTAGTAGATTTCATGAAGCCCCTTTCTTCTTGGAGTTGTGTCTCCCTTCATGTCGACATCAACATAAGTTTCCAGAAAGATGATAATATCTTAGCTCTCATTACCTTTACAATGAGGAGTCTCAGATGACACAAGGAGAACCATCATTGCTCTCTTCTATCATTGACCTCCATAGCATTCGACTTCAACACCATCTCATGCTACAGTGGGTCTTACTTTGCGACTATTTGCAGTTGTTTTATCTTCGCTGAAGACCTCTAAAATTTTCTAGGCTATCAATGCCTATGTATCATCGACACTTCTCACAGGTGTCATCGCCTCTTTTCAGAGTTTTTTCACCATCAGAATTGTCCTCTGCCATTATCAAACCACCCCGGAGGGTGTTGTAGTTATCTATGTCAACATACAGCTTCAGCTACTGTCTAACACATTTTGAGTTACATGACATGACCATGGGGCATGCCCACCTCATTTGTACACAGTTTTCTTTTTCCACACCTCGCAAAGGGTTTGGGTCTCATAGGTTCCCCTCTCCCTCCAATGGGTCACTCTTGAAACTCCCCTCAACACTCTTTATTACAAAGTTCCTCTCAGTAGAAGAAACATTGATGTATTTCGGCTATACATATGCTCGTAACCTCACACATCAAGGGGAATCTATTATCACTGGAATCTCATCCGCAAATGGTTATAGGAATCAAGCATCGCCAAACACCCATTAGTTCATCCATGGCCCAAAAAATGCATTTCCAAAGGGCACAAAACTATACAATTGGTTATAAAATCAGCATGCGCTAAGAATAAAAAGGAAGCACGTGCACGTGCGCCAGTTGAAAATGTCAGAAAAGCGTACATATGCCCGATGCACGACTGTGGATGCAAAAATCTGTGCATACCTCAGAACGACACATTCATGATTTTGGTTGGCCTTCCACCCACTTCTGGTTCATCTCCCAAATTGACTTGACACCCAAATCTGAGCTGAATCTGGGTGGGGTGATGGTCAAAGACCTAAGGGTGCCCTAAAGAGCCCCTTGTTCACACTAAAGACTGGTTGAATAATGCCTCAAAGATTTTCTATAAAACGATACCATCGGTGCACTATATTTCCAAGAATTCATTTGTATTGTTATGCTTCCTATATTCTCTTGGAGGAACCTCTCACTACTACATATGGGTGGATTATTCCATGAAAATTTTCCACACTTCCACTAGTTTTATCTTTTTTTTAAACACGACAAGATTTTTGTCGATATTTCCATGAAAGTTCGTCGCAATATCCACGATTTTTTTTTTAATCTAGTCGGGATTTTCGTCGCCATAGTGACGAACTTTTGTGGCAGTATTGATGAACATTTTGCCTCTCTCATTGGTCGGTGTTAATGGATAGTTGACTATTTGATCTATATATACATGACTTTAAGATACTTTGCAACACAATTTCTATAGTTGCGACAATGTTCTTGGCTTTTGTTTGAGCTGTTTATTTTTTCCGTCACCCATTGGTTGAACAAATCCAATTATCAATCTACATAGCTTAGATTTTGAACTTGGAAGGTTAGTATGTTATTTTTTATTGATGCACTCATTTAACTTGTAAATTTTTGTTCAAATGTCCAAATTTCATTTAGCTTGTTTTTTCCTTGATAATATATTATAATATGTGTAGTACCATATTTCATGTCTTTGGTTTTTGGATCTAGTTAGTATATTCTATGGAAAAGGGTATGTAGATTCCATAATATTCTAGGTTTATGGAATCCACATACCCTTTTCCCTTCAATTGTAGCTATAATCTCTCTCTCTTTTCATTGATAAAGATATGGAATTTCTCTTGAAACTCAACCTTGATCGTTGAAACCCGAGGCTAAACGTTGTGGTTGACGTGATCGGGTGTGTACATCTGGACGGTGGAGGAATTGCACTCATCAACTGCCTAGGAAATGAAACAAAGTCTCAAAATCCAAAGTGTATTCTTACATTTACTACACATGGAATGCCGGTAACATCAATCATTATTTGTACTTTTAATTAATATGTGGCTATTTGTGTATTTTTTAAAAAACAAATAATTTAATTCTTTTAGTTTTGTGGTTAAATGTCACCTCCAACCAAGGGAAATTAGTCACTTCAAAGTTTTTGACCAATCAAAAAATAGAATTTTGAGTATTTAAAAATAAAAAATAAAATTTATTTATATATAAAATTCCCATTAATAAATATTTATTGAAAAACATTATAAAACATTGTTAAATTTTTTGTAAATTTACAAAAGTCAAAATGATTTTGACTTGCAATCGATTGCTATATTCCCTGCTTTAGCAGGGACTAATAAGATACATAAAAACTAACCATAAACTTATTTTAGGAATATATGTCGTTATTATATAAAGAAAACATTTGTACACATATGACCTTATTATAAAGATGTTATCTATGTCGTCATGATGTTGATCCTCTACACATATGATCACCTTATTATAAAGATGTAGGTCACTGTAAATAAACATTTCATAATCGAAAGGAGTACCTAAAATATAAAAAATTGGCAACTTAATGTTTGGTATGGTGTAGGTAAGACAATTGTCAGGACAAGGATTTGTCACAATGAACGAAAATAACAGGAAGCTTGCTCGGTTAAGAGCGGCATTAGAGGCGAGGGGCAATGGAAAATGTTATTTCCCTTGCTATGATTGTAGAGGCTTGCAAAATAGAATACTTTTAATAACAACAACCCAAAGACATTGTAGGGAGAAGGGTCACGCTGAAGCGGGTTATGAATATTGTCCCTTGGTAATTGGATTCAATATTTAATGTATTCTCTATAATAATCAGTATGTCATGAATTTTAGTAATATTTCTTATCGAGATTTTTATATTTTATATACACACTAACTTTTCTATGTTGTTTTTAAATATATAGATGATACCCCCAAAGTGTCGACCTCTAGAGAGTTATTTGCCAAGTACTTGCAGAAATACTACTTTATAGGGAGATGAACTTCGAGATTAGAATATTGAAGATGTTGATCAAGTTATTAATGATGATATGGATGGAGATAACATTAGTGATTCAAATCAAGAAGATGAGATACATAGATTGATCCAAGACTCATTTTCTCCAATGGATGAGGATAGCCAGGATGATAGTCATGACGTTGATCCTCTACTCGAGAAGTCACGTCAACCTCTTTATGAAGGCTCAACAACAAATATTTTATTTTCTATATTGTTGTTGGTGAACATGAAGGTTTTGAATGGTTTATCAAACACATGTCTCACACAGATACTAAGGTATTTAATTTGCTAATTATTTATGCCTGCATGTTCACAAATACTTAAAAGGTTCAATTTTTTCCTATATTGCTATTGTTTTCTAATTTGCAAATTAGTATATTGGATGATATATTGATGATTAATATTGTTTACATTGACTTATTGTTTAGAATTTTGTAGATTGTTAGGTGATGTTCTATTACCGATGTCAAATATTTTGCCATGCACATTTCGAGAAATATCTGTGATTATGAAAGAAATTGGAATGGACTATCAGGCTATTGATGCATGTCCTAATGATCATATAATATATTATTGACAATATGCATTAGAAAATGAATGCCCACAATGTCAAATAAGTAGATATTTAACTGATAAAGCGTCAAATAAGGTGCCTCGCAAAGTTCTTTGTTATATTATGATATTTCCAAGTTTCCAGCAGTTGTTCAGGTGCCAAAGTATAACACATTTTATAGATTTCCATGCAAATAATAGAAGTCGAGACGATGTTCTTTGAATGCCTGCAGATGGTTCCGCATTGAACTACATCGAAGAAAAGTGGCCAATTTTTAAAGAAGAACCTCGTAATGTTAGACTTTTGTTGGTAGTTGATGGTGTCAATCCATTTGGAGAGCTTCGTTCTACGTACTCAGTGTGATCTGTTTTTGTTATAAACAATAACCTTCCTCCTTGGATGTCGATCAAGAGAGAGCGAACAATGTTGGGAATGATTGTTCCAGGTATTTAATTATCTTTTATTTTCTTTAAAGTATGACAAAATGTTTCATTTCTTTGTTTCATTCATGGTAATTATTTCTTTTATATATCATGAAATCTAGATAAGTATAATTAATCATTCAGTATGTTGAACCAATTAGGTAGGTACTAGGTTAAAGATATGAACGTATATATTGAGCCTCTGATCAATGAGTTGTTGAAGTTATGGGTTGGCGTCACTATGTATGACATCTCTATGCCAATAGGGCAAAGACGATTTCAATTCCATGGAATACTATCATGGACAATTCATGATGCTCCCGGGTTAACACATTTTTGTGGTATATTGTTACTTTATTTTGTTATTTAATATTATATATATTTATTGAAAACGTCATGCATTATTTTAAATTCTAACTCTAATTTGACGCTACATTTATTCATATATCTTGTAGGTCTTCAAACAAAGGGTAAATTTGCATGCCCAGTTTGCGGTCCGAGGATAAAATCTTGTCGTTCAAGGAGTTTAGCAAAGGAAGTGTTTGATGAGTATAGACACTTTATGCCTAAGAACCATAGTTATCAAACTACAGACAAAGCAAAGTTCAATGGTAAAGAAGAAAATGGAAAAAAACCACGAAGAATGACACCTCGCCTATGGAAGTTGGAATATATTAGAAATCATCAAGGTACGCAAATTATTTATGTATGACCTATTATATAAATCTTTGGTTAATTTCATTAGTATCAATTTCATTTTGTCCCATTAATTAGTGTTAATTTCAATTTGTTGATGTTTCATCAATGTCGTTAAGGCGAATGGGCTTCCATGAGGAATGAAAAGTTACTTGATGCAATTCAGTAGATTGCCACACTACGAGCACCTACGAATAGTTCATTTGTTTGATACAATGCATATCGAGAAGAACATAATAGAATTGTTATGGCAAATATTAGATGGAAGGATTGACAAAGAGAGAATTGGAAAGATTTGTTGTGACATCCAGGAAGCTAATCACGCCTTGCAAAGTGTTATTATTAATTCTAATGGGGATAGTCATCAAAAAAATACTAGTCTTCCTTGGTTATTGACAGAGCAACAAAGCAATATTGTAAAAAAGGTCATTCAAAAAATTAGGTTTCTGATGGGGTTTTCGTTGAACAGACAAAATATATTAACTAAAAAATGTGATTTTGGTGGGGTTAAAACACATGACTGGCATACATTCATTAAGGTAATTAGTAGGTTATAATATATTTCCTGATTGGTATGCATTTTTTGGAAACAAATAATAATTATTTGTTTTTTGTTACAGTATGTTCTACCTTTATCTCTCCTAGATGACTTTGACAACAACATAAAACAAATTATTTATGTACTTGGAAAATACACGAGGTAAGTATTGTTTTATAAGGAAAATGTAATTCTTATGTGATTTGTAGTGGAACGTATTGACATATTATCTTTTATATGCAAATTTATGTATTGCTTGATATTATTGTATTGCATCGACATTTGTAGGTGCCTATCATCAAAATAAATCCATAAAGAAGATATAAGGTATTGGAAGAGAGAAATTCCCCGACTAATGTGTCAAATACAAAAATATCTACCTCCAG
>SNQJ01S0007185.1:688291-713130 GCA_010110895.2 Picea sitchensis
CAAATACCAACAAGAAGGTTGAAGAAAGAGCTACACAGACAGTTGATGAGAAGTGGACCAGGATACCAGAAAGAAGGAATGATTACAAAAGAGATGAATTTCCAAGAAGACCTCCTACCTTCAAGAATCAAAGAAGCTTCAATTAGTATGAAGGAAACTACAGAAGAGTAGATCATGAACCCAGATGGACTACATCACAGAGAAGGTCACTTACTCCTAGGTATCAAAATTTCTTTCTTGGTCATTGTTATACCTGCAAAATTTTTGGACACAAGGCAATTAATTGCAGAATCAATGAAAGGAACAAATATGCAAGAAACGTGAATGGTGTAAACATAAGATATTGAAATAATCATGGATTTGTCAACAGAAGTTATAATTCATTTTACCCATTGATGGAAAAAATATTGTATGCTACAAATGCAATTATCTTGGTCACAAAGCACGAGATTGCAGATATATGAATAAAGATGTCCCTATGCCAACCACAGTATGGAGAAGGAAAGAGATTCCAAACAATGAATATTGTCGAATAGCATTATCCGCTGAAGAATGTAAATAAGAAGATGAATGGTACATAGACAGTGGATGTTCTTCACACATGACCGGGGATCAAGACAAATTTATCAGCTTGCGGAGAAAGGGTGGCAATGTTGCATTTGGAGATGACTCGTCTGCCAAAATACTTGGAGAAGGTGTAGTAGATCTTGGAAGAAAAAATGTAAAAGCAAAGAATGTTCTATTGGTTGAATACTTGAATCATAATCTACTAAATGTTAGTAAAATGTGTGATCAAGGATACACTCTTACATTTGACTCCCGAAAATGTAAAATCAGATAAAATAACTCAGGAAGAGTGGTTGCAACTGCAACAAGAAGACCAAAAAACATATACATCCTAGACATGAAGAAGAGAGAGAAGACAAAAGCCACACAAAAGGATTCCAAGGAAGAAAAAGTCCCAAAGACCAAAAATAAGGATGAAGTATTATTGAGTGCCACATGTTTAGGGGGAGCAGACCCAAAGAAGAAGGTTACCTTTTGCCATTAAACTTAGGGGGAGAAGCCATACCCTTTGTCATTGATGTAAAAGGGGGAGAGAAATTGGGATCATGATGATAGGGGGAGCATGAGTGTTGCCATCAATGACAAAGGGGGAGATTGTTGGAAGATTGGTTGTTGTCATTGATATAAACCCTAGACATGGGTTTTTGACCGCAATATTGATGAAGGTATTTTGGACATGAAGGAAAATGCACATGCATATACAACACCCATGGATGGATAGTATACATCATGTTGTTTCCGGTGGTATGTGTCACATCACGTGGATCCTCATGGTTGAGGAGAAATGAATTTTTGAAGATGACAAAGTGAATTGAAGAAGGAAATACATGTAGGCCCTGAAGATAATTAAAGAAAAGAATTACAAAATAAGAAAGTGTTAGGTCGGCCCTAATGTTAAAATAAATAAGAAAGTGTTAGGGTTGGCCTTAATGTTAAATGAAGTGACATGAATGGTATAAATAAACACAATTATACATTCATTTTGATACAAGTCGAATTTTGGAGGAAATAAGAAGTAAAAGAAGGTCGGATTTCAATGGAGGATGAAGTCTTTATGATGTGTTCTAAGGTATGTTATTTGGTGGTCATCTTACCATTTTTGTCATAACATTTTTTCTAGAATGATTCAGATGGTAAACTCTATATGGTATTGAGAAGACATATCAAGGTACCTCTGGTAAAAAATTAGTAATTTTATTCACTATAATTATGGAGATACACCTTTGTGAATATAGGATTTGTGACCAGTCCCTGGCTAGTCAATAAACAAGTGTTCCTGTAAAACAATCATAACTTATTCATAAAGAATCCAAATGAAGTGAGACCACTTCCATTGGAAAGAGTATCAACTTTATTTTCTTTAGAGTTTTAGAATCAAATGTTAAATATTGTTTGGGCATGTCAGACAAGTTGGTCTCCAATAAACGTGAATTGAATAAAGTCTACCATTCTTCTATAACCCCTTTGGGAGGATTCAAGGAGTGAAAATTGAGGAGTTTTAGAGAATACATTGAGTAATATTATCTACAGGATCAGAGTACTCCAAAATTGAATAATTTCATAAATTGAAGAATCTCAGCTTACTATCGTGTTCTATGTGATGATTGGTTGATGGTGATGATTTAATGTAAAGTTTTCATATCTCTCATATCTCAGTGGAAGAAGGGGAAAGGATGGAGAGTTCACTCTCTCTTTATATTTCTCTGAGGACTGTATATCTCCTTGGAGGCCTATCCCCTCCCTCATTTGGTGTAGCTCCCTTTGGAAGCCATTACTTCCCCTGGAAACAAAAACTATTGATTATTTCTCATATATTGTGCATGGTGTATTGTGGTGTATTGGTGTAACTCTTATACTATTGTTCACTACTCATTGGATATAATTGAATGGTTTAAGTATAATTTGAAAAAGGTTTTCAAATTGTACTTGATACTGATTCACCCCCCTCTCAGTATCAACAAGGAGAACGTGGAATTGCAAGAAAGGGTTAGATCTATTACAATCAGGCTGCCTCTTAAAACACTCGCTGCTATGCCAGAAATTGCATTCAAGAAACAAGCAGATGAAGGAGATGGAGACAGGTGTACAGTGTGTTTGGATGATTATGAAGATGGAAAAATAGTCCTGCAACTTTTGTTCTCTCATATATTCCATTGTCACTGCATACTTGAGTGGTTTAAGACCAAAAAATGTTATCTTGTCTGCAGGCATGGAGTTGTAATTGAAAAGAATGAAGATAGTCGAGAGGATGTATATGGATAATAAAAAGGAAGGAGGAAGTTTTTTTCTGAACATGGCAGCATCACAGTTTGACGTATGTTTGTATATTTGGTTGTATTCCCTATTTATTCATTATTTTAGTTTGAAATTTCGTTCCAAGGTACTTTGAATCTTCAAATAACACATATTGATGCATAATGGATACCATTACAATTGCATTTATTAGTGTTTATTGTTGCATTCACTGTAGCAGTAAATACTTATCATTTTGCATTCAAACATATACACATTTATTTAGGGTTTTATTTTGCATTCAAATATATAAACATTTATTTAGGGTTTTATTAAGATGCAAGGGAGTATTGTAATTTCCATTGATTTTATAAGAGATGATTTTCCAAAAACATGTGGGTTTGTTCCTCCATATCTCATGTTTCTAAATTATGAAACAAATTTATTTTAGTAATACACTTTTTGGTGATCTAAAATCATATCATATTAAAAAAACTCTAAGGTTTGGCAAAGAGCTTCATTTTCATTAAGTACCTAGGTATTCCCTTGGTTGGGAAGATTTTGAGGGAAATAAATTAAGTTGAACCCCTTGTCAAGCTTAACACGAAATAACCTCATTTATTTTAAAAATACATCACTAGTCTAAGTTTATTAAAAAAGATTCATTTATTTTAGGATTACATCTTTAGTGATGTAAAGCCACATTAACAAATTGTTAAGTTCCAAAGAGCTTTGTTTCCAAGTAAGTACCTATGTATTCCTTTGGTTGAAAGGTCATGAGTGGATAAATGGGGATGGATTCCCTACTAAGATTAGAAAAAACTTTCATTTAGTTTAGGAAGGCACCCTTAGTAGTATAAAACTACCTTATCAAATAGCTAAAGTTTTGAAGAACATAATTTCCAAATACTTAGGTATTCCCTTACTTGAAAAGATTCCAAGGGAAATAAAATAGAATGAATGATTTGTTGATCATTGTGGTACCACTCTTGAGTAATCCTTTTTAGTGGACATGTTCTCCACAGTACCTAGTAACTATCTCAACAAACTCAAAATGCAATGTTGATCACCTTGGTAGCACTCTCCAGTAACCTTTTTCTTGTGGACCCACATATATATGGCTACTAGAGGCTCTGAGGTGTCCACCATAGTATTCTTTGAAACTCAATGTGATGAGTTACAACACAAAACATACCACCACCACTCCTTTTCCCAAAAAAAAATTGGTTCCATCAATGAAAATCTCACCAAACTATACTCAATCCCAAATTTTGGCACAACCGAGAGTAGGTGACTTATATCATCCTATAGCCTATGCAAACAAGAAGTTATCATAATCATAGAATAATTACAAAACAACAGAAAGAGAAGGTCTATTCATGGTGTATGCACTACATAAATTCAACCATTACTTATTGGTAAAGTACTTTAAAATGTTCATAGATCATTCTTCCCTCAAATATCTAGTCAACAATCTAGTGATGGGGGGAAAGATATGTAGATGTCTATTATTGTTCCAGGAATTTAATTTTGAAGTAATAGTTAAACCAGGGAAACTGAATGCAAGACTAGATCACTCAAGGATAACCAATGGAGAAGAACCTACTAACTTAGAAGACAACTTCCTTGATGCATAGTTATTTTCAGTACATATAGTTGATGAGTACTTTGTTGACATCATTGAATTATTGAGTATAGGAGTTCTACCAAAGGATTTTAGTACCATGTAGAAGAAAAACCTTATGTTCAGAGCTGTAGACAATCAACTAATTGCAGGTCATTTATACAAACTGGGCACCGATAACATTTTCAGAAGGTGTGTGATGGAACATGAATGAACCATGGTTCTAGTAGAATCTCATGAAGGTATAGATGGAGGACACTATGCAGGAAAGGATATCATGCAGAAGGTATTGTGTACAAGTTTATGGTGGCCAATAGTTCATAAGGATGCAAAATAATATTTCCAAAACTGTGATGTATGTTAGAGAGTTGGCAAACCCAATAGGAGGGACGAGATGCCCCTAAGACCCCAAGTAACTCTTCAGGTATTTGAAAAGTGGGAAATATATTTTTTCGGACCTATTAATCCACAAACAATAAGGTCAAGAGAAATATACATCATTAATACAACAAAATATTTAACCATATGGGGAAAAGCAACACTAGTCAAGGATTGTAGCATAGACACAGTAGCACACTTCTTATTTGAGCAGGTGATTACAATATTCGGATGTCCTAGGATTTTGATGAGTGACCAAGGCACCCATTTTATTAATAGTACTATCGAGGCTATGACTGAGGAGTTGAAGAGTACACCATATCATCCTCAAGCAAATGGAACAATAGAAGCTTTTAACAAGATTTTGAAAAATGCCTTGACAAAGATTTGTAATGTGAACATAGATGATTGGGATTTAAAAATGCCAGTAGTATTATGGGCTTACATGAATACATGCAATAAGTTGATAGGACAGACAACATTCATATTGGTTTATGGACAAGAAGTAGTGGTTCCATTAGAATTTTTAGTAGCTAGTCTGCGTGTGGAAGTAATTAGAAATATGATAGAAAGAGGCGTAGTACAAGAAAGGTTAAATCAATTGATGGAACTAGAAGAAGATAGGATTCTGGCAGGATTCCACCAAGAGGTGTAGAAAGCAAGGGACAAAGCATGGAATGACAGACACATTAAGAATAAGATCTCTAATGAGGGCGATCTAGTTCTCCCCTATGATAATTTTTTTTTGCAACACCCTGGTAAGTTCAGAATGCATTGACTAAGGCCATATAGAGTAAATCATGTCACATATGGAGGATCTATGCAGCTAAAGGACTTTACAGAAACATTAATGCAAGGAATGGTGAATGGTAGTCAACTGAAACTGTATAGGGACAGTCGACTTACTAAATCTCAGTAGTTGCATCGTATTAAGGAAGCCATGTGTATAGTGTATTATGGTAGATATTAGGAAATACAACTTATAAAAAGACATAAAAAATAGAAAAACAAAGACAAAAATAGAAAAATGAAGAAAATGAAAATGAAAAAAAGAGGTAATCAGGAGGAAGAAATGATTCAGGAAAGACATTGCACAACAATGGGTGTGACAAAATTGGGAATATTGCAAGAAAGAAAATTGCACACTATGAAAATGACTAGAAAAAGTGAAAAAAATGGTAGAACATTAATGATCAGGTATATAAAAAGGGAAAAGCACAGGAAATTTCAAGACTTAGTGAATTTTGAGCGAATAGAGATTTGAAGAGTGCAACCAAGGAGAAATTTTTTGAGGAAGATAGTGATTGAGCACTCAGCATATAACATGACACCTATGAAGGTTGGTGTCCCAAGGTGATATATTAGGGTTACTCGACAGAAGATGAGAAGGAAGGAAAGAATGAAGAGCCCAATAATATTGTATAATTAGAAGACTTCACAACCTCGGTGACAAAATCGATCATCCCAACTAAGGTAGAGGAAAAAACATCGATGAATACACAATTTGAAAGGGGTCAGAGCTCTGAAAACCACAATGGCAACATAAACTCTAACCTGGAAAACCTGCAGAACCTTAGGGAGTGAAGGGGAAACAATAGGGACCTGTCGTAGAGGAGGTGTTGGTTGAGTATATTACAAACTAGCTGAAGACTGAAGGAGAGGAAGAAAACACGACCAAAAAAACAACATAAGTCCACCCAACAATTTACTAGAAAAGAAAGGTGATAGATGCAACAGAGATCACACTCTTGTACATCATGGATGCCATGGTTAGAGTGGAGGATTTGTTGGGAAAGGTTCCAAAGCTAAGATACTTTGACCATGATGTTCGATACACAGTAAAGTTTCCAGAACTTGCGGAGGAAACTTATCTGGAGGAAACAGGGGAGATGGGACTGCTAGGAAGACCCATCTTGGAGCCCATGCAATGGATTACTGGGTTGTATAATAGAGGAATCATGAATCTGTTTGATATATTGCACTTCAGGTTTGGTAATAATGTGGGACTGCGTGTCAAGAAATTATTAGCCAGGGTACATGGAATTATCCTGTGGATGGATAGGCCAGTCCCCATTGATGTTGTAATGATTTCCAAGGTTACAGGATTTCCCACTATTGGTGCACAACCCGAAGAGTACATCAAGAATAAATCACAAGAAAAGGAAATTGTTGAGATAGTGAAATTGCAGTTTGGAACTAACATGGGGAATCGGGGAATAGTCATCAAAGACATCAATGACGTCATGACAAGGTTTTCCAATAAGAAAATTGATTACAAATTCCTGAGGAACTGCAGGAAGGAAGAGGATCCAGTAGGGGTCATAGCAGTAGCCATACAGTGCCCAAAAGGAGTAATTTTTAGTGGGGATCCCTGCCTACTAAATCAGTTTTTGATTGACTACAGGGATGCATAAGAACCAAAGTTCTCAGCGTTTGTAGACATGAAGGGGAAGTGCTACATAATGAGATATGAAACCCTTGGGAAAGCTAAGGACACCAAGAATCAACAAGCAAATAATGCAATGTTTTCCATTTTTCTAGAATACATGGAACAAAAATTGGTGAATGTGTGGAGGATTCCTGTTGAGGTGGTCCAAGAGAATGTAGGGATTGTCGGGTTTGAGTCATCCAAACATTACATGTGGATCTAGGCGAAAAAGGACTCAAAGAAAACATGGTTAGAGATGCAATACTATGTATCAAGGGAAGAGGTCAATTGGATTATCAAAGACTGGCCCATGTAGGGGAATGTGCCAGCAGCAAAGAAAGAATCCAAACCCAAGGAATAAGAAAAGGCAGGAACATCGACAAAGAAAAGTAGTTTGGCTAACAAGACCAGAAAATTTGCAGAGAGCGCTCAAGCATTAGGAAGAAGCACAACAACAAAACATCCTAGGAAGAAAGAAAGAGTGTCAAGGGTAGAAGTAAAAGGCGATGAAAAGAATGGAGAAACCTCTAGGCCCGAAGAGGAGGATGCATATAAGAATAAGATTGGGGTGCAACCCTCATAGACGAAGAGAACTACAGTGCAGGAGGAGGAAACCTGAAAGAAAATGAAATACCATAAGAAGCCTCCAGTATCACAATTACATAGGATGATGTCAAGCTAGTGGGAGACAAAGTCTAGGATAGAGGAGAATATGTTGTATTCATAACAGAGGTGTAAAGCGAGTAGCCTGAGAAGACATAGAAAGAACTTGCGCGGAAGGAACATGAAGAAACAATCCAGATAGTGGTGTAGGGCATCGACACCTTGCAGGTCACATGGTAGATGATGAGATTTGATGAGCAGACGACAAAAAATCATGTTGGGGACATAGACCAACTTGTGTTAGTTATGGTGCAGATACCTACAAAGGTTCTATATGGACTACAAGCAAGTGTGTTGCAAGAAGTCCAATCTAGAGCCCATGTATATGCCACCAACTTGGAAGTTGGTAGGGAGGTTGTAGAAGTGATACAAAATACATGTGATCAGTTGACCATGGAGAAGGAGGAGGATAAAAGGTGCACAAACAAATTGGAAAATGTCATGACAAAAATCTATAACAACATCCCAAACTATGTGTGGGCGCTGGAAGTCACACCAGAATGAAACTTTCAAAGGATTGTGCAACTCATGGATAAATACCAATAGGAGATAACATATCTCACTGAAATATTGACTCCTACAACACCTCTAGAACTCAGATATCAAACAGAATAGGAGGCTTCTGCACACATCAACAACCTTGCACAGGAAGGTAAGGCAGTGTAAGAACTATATGAAAATGACTTCCCAAATGTGGACCAACATGGAAGAAGACGAGAAAATACAACAACTAGATAAAAATTAGGATAAGATAACGATCGACACTCAGGATTTAAAGCAACATCAAAAGGCCATGGTCATCCTAGATAGGATGAGGAGTGTGCAGAATATGAAGAACATACAGGAAACGTTGAAGTTTGCATGGGCAGACAAGCAAGCAAGACAGGCTCAACTGGAGCCACTATAGTAGGAGGCAAAGGGGATGATAGAAAAACTACAAGCAAAGAAGGGGAAAATACATAAAATACATGAAAAATGAAAAGTAGTGTTGGAAGAGAACATTACAGTGAAAAATGTGGCAAAGTTGGTAGAGAAGAGCACATAGGTTAAAGAGACAACCACTCAATTGGCAAAGTTATTCCAGGAGTTGCAGCTAGTCATCCAAAATTAAACTAAGGCTGAGTGGCTCGGGATGAGCCACATGTCAGTGTTGGGGGCCTATTGGCATAGGCCTATTTTTGGAGAGAAAATCCTATTTTTTGGAGCAGGCCAATTTGCCAAAAGAAAAATCCTATTTTTGGAGCACGTGCCATATGTGGCGAAAAAGAAGCATGCAGAAAATGAAGGGAAAGAAACATGTGAAAGAAGAAGGAAAAGAAGCATAGCATGCATGTAGACAAACCTAGACATGGTAGGGTTAGGGTTTTTCATATGAATGTAAGGGCTATAATCCAATAGAATAGTATAAATAAATTCCTAGGAGGTTTAGTAGAGGTTGGGCGTTGGTTGATTGGTCAAGGAGAGAATAGTTTGGGTCTGAATAAGCTATTTTTTTTGGGTTAGGTCACAGGATGTGGATCTTGGTATGGTTTAGTCTGCCTCACAACACTAGCAAAAATTGAAGAGTGCAAACTAGGCGAAATTATGTGAGGAAGATAGTGATTGACCACTCAACATACAACATGACACCTCTGAAGGCTGGTGTCCCAAGGCGATATATTAGGGTTACTCAATAGAACAAAGGAATGAAGTAAAGAATGATAGAGCCTAAGAATATTGTAGAATTATAATATGTCACAACCTCGGTGACAAAATTGATCATCCCTACTAAGTTAGAGGAAAAAACATCGACAACTACACAATTTGAAAGGGGTCAAAGTTCCAAAAACCAAAATCACAACACAAACCCTAACCCGGAAAAACCTGCAGAACCTTTGGGAGTGAAGGGTAAACAACAGGGAACTATCATAGAGGAGGTGTTGGTTGATTATATTACAAACCATCTAGAGACCGAAGGAGAGGCATAAGACATGACCGAAACAACGACATAAGTCCACCCAACATTTGACCAGAAAAGAAAGGCAACAAATGCAACATAGATCACACTCTTATACATCATGGATGTCATGGTCATAGTGGAGGATATGTTGGGAAAGGTTCCAAATCTAAGATACTCTGACCATGGTCTAGTGTTGGCAGAGCACATTACAGTGAAAAATGTGGCAAAGCTGGCAGAGAAGAACACATAGGTTAAAGAGACAGTCACTAAATTGGTAAAGGTGTTCCAGGAGTTGCAACTAGCCATCCAAAATGTCAACTAAGGTTGATTGGTTCGGGATGAGCCACATGTCAATGTTGGGGGCCTATTGGGGTAGGCCTATTTTTTGAGAGAAAATCCTATTTTTGGGCGCAGGCCTATTTTTGGAAAGAAAAAGGCAATTTTTGGAGCACATGCCATATGTGGCGGAAAAGAAGCATGCAAAAAATGAATTGAAAGTAGCATGTGAAAGAAGAAGGAAAAGCAACATAGCGTGCATGTAGACAAACCTAGACATGGTAGGTATAGGGTTTTTCATATAAATGTAATGGCTATAAGCCGATAGAATAGTATAAATAAATTCCTAGGAGGTCTAGTTGAGGTTGGTCGTTGGTTTATTGGTCAAGGAGAGAATATTTTTGGTCCGAATAAGCTAGTTTTTTAGGGTTAGGTCACAAGATGTGGAGCTTGGTTTGGTCTATTCTTCCTCATAAAGGGTACTTGCCCTCCTTTTTTATTGTAAGCCTAAATAATGTAATGCGTGCAATGTTGATTTTGCAGAAAGATGAATAAAAGAGCATAACAGACAAATCTTTTTGTACGTAGCCCGAGTGGGGTGAACCATGGTAAATATATTGTGTTTATGTGTATGAATGGTTGGTTTACTATTATGTTGTTTATTAGTGAAAGAATGAATGGTTAACTTAGATTATGACAACATGCATGCACAGTTTGATTAAAGAATGAATACTATATTAGATTAATGGATAATAATGTTAATGCATGAGGAAAAGGAGCATAATATAGTCCCAATCCCTTCCCTGACTACAGAATCCTGAGTCATGCAATTCCCCATAAGTTATCTCGGGTGAGAGTGCATTGTGCACTCTGTGCGCACCATTTCCTTCTGGTTTACTAGGAGGGTTGATAGTTTGAGGATTTTGTTGGAAACCTTTGAGATCAGAACCTGGGTCAGCCCAAGAATCCAATACTTACCATCTATCTAAATAGGAGAGGATCTGAAAGAGAAATGGAACTAATCCTATAATGGGGCTGAATTCTAAATCTATCATGAAATTTTACATTGAGAATCTATGTAGATCCCAACATTGATAATTTACAAGCCAATTTGGGATGGAGCCCAAAAAGAGGTTTGATAACCCAAGGGACTACATTGCAAGAAGGGGATCCACTATTTTGGTTGTGTATATTGAAGGAGGGAAGAGAGCTAGTGATTGGGATGTTTTCATGAGTTAATAGGTTGAAATTAGTGGGAATTGGGTTGTGAGAGTATTGGTTCGTCCTTGTGGAATCATAGCCCCAACTCAGGGGTGTCCTATTGCAGAAAGACTTGTTGCAACATTGTCTATGGCTAGGAGGAATGTCCCACGTCAAAAACCAGTTCATGCTTTTATCAAAGATAAATGTTCTTTAATATATGTTCCAAAATGTGGTTTATTATGTATCTTTACATGCTTTAATTGTTATTATAAAAGGTTTTATATATATATTTATGTATGTATATATCCGTTATTCATCCTATTACATGTTATTAGAAATGCATATTTGTAACATAGAAATGGAATGTTCTATATTGGGTATCAAAGTACATTTAATGGAAAAATCATGAAATTTGGAAGTACCCCATAGTCTCAATAGTGGACAAATTGTACCAGGTATGTTACATGAATGTTATAATTAAATATTTCAAAGATTGGGAGAAATGGAGGGGTTAAGGACTTAGATTTCTTCCCAATAAGTGTAGCATTTACCACTTCTCTTTGTGAACCATTGTCGATTACTTTACTCATGGTTTTATCAAAAGTAGAGGGTTGTGTCTTTTCATCTTTCAAATCATTCAACAATATATCAAGATATAGAATTGTTGCAAAATTTTACATATATCAAGAATATAATTTTCCATTTTAATTTTGTTAAGACATTCACAACATTATATTCCATAGGTTCAATTTTGTCAATTTCATATTTAGGCAAGTCATAAAAGAAGGCACAAGTCTGTTGATGGGGATAAAATTCCATGTTTTCCTTGTAGTTTGATAAACAACTAGTTGTGATTGAGTTGGAGCCCCTTTACTTTTGGTTTTTACCGTAAGGTTTTGGCTATCACTTCATCATCATCTTCGGTCAAATTTTCCCTAGGAAACATATCCCATAACACCATATATATCTCATGAGTCTATTCATGTGGTCCCTCTTCCAAACCTCTCTCCAATTGTTCACTGACTTCTTCAAATTGAAGATAACCCTCTAGTAATATGTTAGCTACTATATTCATATAATTTATCCATTGTGTACATTTCCTCTCAAAATAATTTTCTTGATAATAGTTACAATAATTATCCATAGCCACCTCTTCTAGATTAGTATTTAAATTTGATGGGGGTGGTTTAATAGATTTGGGAGGAAAAGGTCCTCTGAAAAATGGATTATATGGCCTTTGGTTTGAGGATCCTTCATTGAAACTTCTCTTCATATCAATTATTTCATTTTCAACTTTTTAATATTCCTTTGCATGATTTCCATGTTCATGGAGTCTTTCTCTTTGTTTTCTATGGTTTTCCTTGTTTGTGGTCTAGCCAAAACAAGAATCTTTTTAGGTGGAGTCGCCTCTTTGTTTCTTAGGGTTGTTTGAACTTATTTACACCCTTTCATTTCAAATTCAATTTTCTTATATTCCTCAAAACTTAATGCTAAAGTATTCCTACCAACTCTTTTTACAAACATTGAAATCGGTGTTGGTAAAGCATTAGCATAAACTTCAATTTGCAACACTTGGGTAGGAGAAATTCCTTCCTGGAACTTATTTAAAACCATGGTGAATTACTAATTGAAATATTTCACTTTCTCCTTAGGACCATATTGTGGCCACAACATCCCCACTTTTTTTCATAAATATTTGGAGAAACTACAGTATTTTCATTTGTTTGTCGATGTTTCAAAGGATATTAAATTCACAATGCAACTTGAAGAAAATGGTACATAATTCCATTTATGGATGCACTAATCAATAGAAAATAATATAGGAACCTTCGACATGATGTCTATAGAAAAACGACCCACACAAAAAACTATCTTAATGAAAGCTCCCATCATCATCCCCAGAGGCTATGGGTTCTTAACACTCTGGACATAAGGACCATAAGAATATTCAATGAAAAACAGCTAGAACATGAGAAATATCCTCTCTCCAAAGTCTTCAAGAGAATAGGTTACAAGGACAAAGACATTAAGAATGTAATAAGGAAATCCCTGGAAAGAGCAAGTAATGGACCTCATTCCCTGAACAACCAGACCCATGGTATGACTTCTTACCTTCCTTATATCCAAGGAAACATAAATGATAGGATTGCAAAAGTCTTGAGAAAGAAAGAGATCATGACCTCTTTCAAACCACCACAAACCAACGCACAAAAAATGAGATCTGTTAAATACAAGCTTGACCATCACAACTGTAAAGGAGTATACAAAGTAGAGTTTTCATGTGGAAAATGCTACATCGGATAAATTGGTTGCTCCTTTCAAATTAGGATTAAAGATCAAGGATCTGACATCAAGAATGAATGTACTTGCACCTTAGCATTATCTGAGAACTCTCTTACATCAAAACACCATGTGCACTTACAAGACACCAAAATTCTAGCAAAGGAATATCACCTATTTAAACATCGAATTAGGGAAGCGATTGAAATCATCAAGCATCCTAGAAACCTGAACAAATACAATGGCCTTGAAATCAGTGAGAGTTGGATCCCTTTGATCTATGACATAAGGAATAGGTAAGAAGCTTCAGGTGTGTTCTGGTTACCCATGTTTCTTTTTCCTTTTTATTTTTGTTATTTGTTGGTTGTTGGTTGTCTTCACTTCTCTACTTAGTCCTTCCTCTCTTTAGCTTTTTCACCTTGTATAGATTCAATTTTAGTATTATTAGTAGGGTTTTTCTTAAAACTTAATAATATCATAGGTAATTATATTAATACTACTGTAAGTTTTATGATTATTGTAGTTTCACTCATATTAAATAGTATTAGTATTAATAAATCCATTACTAATATTATTAACATTATTAAACCCTAAGATAAATAATAACATTATTAGTGATATAGTTTATACCCTAATCATATTATTATTATATATTTAACCTAAATGTTAGTATTATTTTTATTATTATTCTAAGGTTTATTCCTTATTACTGATATTAATATCAATACATACTAAATAAGTTAATAACTCCTTTAGTAAAAACAACATTATTATAACCTAAACATTAATTATAATATTGTTATTAACATCAATACATACTTAAAAAAAAGGTTAATAACTCCTTTACTAAAACCCCCATTATTATAACCTAAACATTAATTATAATATTCTTATTAACATTGTTACTTTAGGGTTATTCTTTGTTACTATCACTAGTATTAGTACATCTCCAAAAGTATTAATAACCCTCTTCTATGATTATTGTAGTTTCACTTATATTAAATAGTATTAGTATTAATAACTCCATTTCTAATACTATTAACATTACTAAACCCTAAATATTAATACTAATATTATTAACGTTATAGTTTATACTCTAATAGTATTTTTATTAAATATTTAACCTAAACCTTATTATTATTATAGGGTTTATTATTTATTACTAAGTACAAATAAGTTAATAACTATGTTACTAAAACTAACATTATTATACCCTAAACATTAAAACTATTATTATTATTAATTTATTATTACTCTAGCGTTTTTTTTTATTACTATTACTAGTATCCTAAATCTCCATGAGTATTAATAACTCGATTACTAATAAAACTAACATTAAATTAAACCTTAAATACCCACATTAATACTATTATTTATGAAGATTATTCCTTAATACTATTTAATTTCAATTTTAACATTAATATATCAAACCTTTGTATTAAATATAATTTTAGGGTTTCTAGACAATTGGCTCTTAGGTTTCCCTCCCTCTTTAGTATTTATGGCTACCACCAGACACGTATGAACAAGGAAAACATTCCTAAGTCTACATTTCGAACTCATGAGGGCCACTATGAGTTTTTTTTCATGCACTTTGGCTTGTGTAATGCTCCCTCCAATTTCCAAAGCCTCATGAATCATGTCTTCCTTCATTTTCTCTGTCAATCTGTCTTAATTGTCTTTGATGATGTCCTCATCTATAGTAAAACCTAGACATCCCATCTTGCTCATGTGGATCGAGTTCTACATCTACTTTCTCAACACCAACGTTTCCTCAAACAATATAAATGTTCTTTTGGAGCCTCAGAAGTTGAGTACTTGGGTCATATTGTTGGCAAGCATGGTGTCAATGTGGATCCTAAGAAGATTGAAGCTATGCAAGATTGGCCTCTCCGAAAGACTCTCAAAATCTTGCGTGGATTTATGGGTTTAGTGGGCTATTATCGCAAGTTTGTTATGAATTATGGAAATATTGTGGCACCTCTCACTGTTCTCCTTAAAAATGATTCTTTCACTTGGACTCCCGCAGTTGATCAAGAATTTCAAGCCTTGAAGGAGGCCATGTGCACCACTCTAGTCCTAGCCCTTCCCGATTTCAGAGAGACCTTTTTCCTGGAATGTGATTCTTCTGGGAGAGGAATTGGAGCAGTCCTTGTGCAAGATGGTCGGCCTTTGGCCTTTACCAACAAAACATTGTCAGAGCGACATTTGGGCCAATCAATATATGAAAAGGAAATATTGGATATTCTACATGCAGTGGATCTCTGGTGCCCTTATATATTGAGGAAACGCTTCCAAATTAAGACAAATCATCAAAGCCTCAAATATTTTATAGAACAACGCCCTTCCTCCCCGGAGCAACAAAAATGGGTGACTAAGATCTTTGGATATGATTATGAGATCATTTACAAGAAAGGAAAAGAAAATGTGATTGTTGATGCACTTTCAAGAAAATATGAATATGAAGGGTCCCTTTTTCCCCTCTCCTTCATTGTACCATATTGGCTCCAATATGTTCACTAGGAATGGCTACAAGATCCCAAAATTTTTCATCTGATGCAACAATTGCAGACCAATTCCCTAGTTTCCCTAGGGTACTCTTGGCACAATGATGAGATTCTCTACAAGGGTCATTTGTATTTAAGTAAACAGACACAACTTAAATCCATGGTACTTTCTGAGTTTCATGCTACACCCACAGCTGGGCACTTAGGGTTTAATAAAAACTATGACCGGGTTAAACGTTCTTTTTTCTGGGATGGCATGAAACAGGACGTTCGCAAGTTTTTGGAAGCATGTGATGTTTATCAATGCACCAAGGGAGAAACAGTCAAAGATCCTAGAACACTACAACCACTTCCGATTCTACCTTCTATTTGGAGGGATATCTCTATGTATTTTACTGTGGGCTTACCTAAATCGAGCAATAAGTCATTCATCATGGTGGTAATTGATCGTCTTTCCAGGTATGCTCATTTATGTGCTCTTCAACACCCATTTACCACCTCCATTGTGGCTCAACTTTTCATGGATAAGGTATTCAAACTTCATGTCATGCCTCATTCTATTGTTTCTTATCGAGGTCCCACTTTCACCAGCAATCTTTGGCAAGAACTGTTCATGCTACAGGGTATCCAATTGCATATCATCACAACTTATCATCCCCAAACTGATGGTCAAACTAAAGTTGTTAACAAGTGTTTGGAAACATATTTGAGGTGTTTTTCATCTGAAAGGAAAAATAATTGGGATGAATGGTTACCACTCGTTGAATGGTGGTACAACACTTCTTACCGTACAACTACCCGTGTGACTCCTTTTGAAGAAGTATATGGAAAAAATCCACCTTCAGTTCTCTCATACCTTCAAGGTGTCTCAAAGGTTCAGGAGGTTGAAGAAATGCTTATAGTTCAAGAGGCTATTATCTACACCCTCAAAGATAATTTGGTCATGGCCCAGAATTGCATGAAGCAACAAGCATATCAAGGTCAATATGAACATCAATTTGTTGAAGGAGACCAAGTGTTTCTATGAATGTAACCTTATAAGAAAATGCCACTCAAGGTTGACCATTGTTAGAAACTGGCGCCCAAATTTTATGGTCCTTATACCATTCTCAAGAAATTGGGATAGGTAGCCTATCAGTGAGATTTTCCCAGTCATTCTAAGATCCATCCTATTTTTCATGTCTTCTGTTTAAAGAAGGTTATTGGAACTAAGTACCAAACTCGAACAAGCCTTCCCAAGTTGCACGAAGAAGGATCCATCTAGTTGCAACCAAAAGAAGTTTTGGACCAGTGTGAGTGTCGTCTACATCAGCGCACCATCAAGGAAGGGTTAGTCTAGTGGAAAGATACAACTCCAACATATGCCACTTGGGAACCAACTACCATTCTGCAACAATTTCTTCATCTCAATCCTTAAGGAGAAGGTTGTTTTTAAGGGGGAGGACATGTTAGGGACCTAACCTCCCTAACCCCTCATGTAGGTAGAATAATTTATTTCCATGTAATAAAGGCCAATATTAATAAGGCCTATCAATAAGGAATAATAATTCAAATGTAAGAAGACCTAATAGAAGCTTTCACTTATAGAAGGATCTTCCTCTAGATTGTTCTTTTGGATAGATAGATTTAGTAAAAATAGGAGTAGAGGGTATGAGAAGTTTTGACTTGAAGAATTATCGTAATAGAGATTTGCTCTCCTGGAAGTTTCCCCCTCAAAGAGGCAAGTGAAAATTGTTTCCTATCGATAAAGGTATAATTCTGATGTTGTGGTTCCATATAAATTTTTTGTTTTGTTGTTATCTCTGCAATATTTACGTATTTTGTTACTATTACAGTGTTATTATCTACATTATTTCTCTTTTTTGCTAATATAATAGATCATGTACCTTACAGTTTGTTCATAGCACACAAAAACTGTGTGTCTTTCGGCTCCCTCCAAGCCACTAATGCTATCAATATTAACAACCATGCATAGTGGAATTATGTTCCATTGTCCTTTTCCTCTCTGCAATCTATCAAAAAATTATTTAATAGGAATGTCACCTATTTCATTTGTACGCCTTCTACGCACATCTCCGCTACTTCTATCGCAGTTGTCGACACTTGATCCTTGTGACACTTCCTCAACAATTTGCAATCTAACACTTGCATCATAAAACTGATTCACTCATCATTGATACTCGCTACATTGAGCCCACGTGCTCCTCTAAACGTATCAAAGTTCTCTTTCATCCTCTCTGACAAATATTTATCGTTCAACTTATCTGTAAAGTGTGGTAATGGGTCCTCCCATAATATTGGAAACCTTGTTATTCGTGCAATCAACTTTGTATCTAAGGACACGCCTATGTCCATCCATAGGTATCCTCCATGGATGCATCTTAACAACATATTCACATAGGAATTGATCACAGTTCTCCTACCAAAGTGCGGCATCTATAACAAGTTCAAAATCTCTTATTTCTCCAACCTTTTTTCCCAAGCATGTGGCTCAACTAGGATAAACAATTTCTCTAGGAAAATGACTAACCTCAGATATTTCTTGAGCGCTAACTTCAGGAACTTCTTCTCATTTGATAGGTTGTGATCTGCAAACTTCAGATTCACCATTGCGCCTAACATATATTATTCAATCATTACACCTTGTGGAATTTTTGGCTTCACTATCTCATACTTTTCTTCCTTTTGTAACCTGACCATCTTCATTGTTGGCTTTCTGGGTGGTATATACTCCTTCAGAAAGTTTTCCAAACTTGGCTCTAACTCGGATGATCCTGGGGTTCCTTGTTGTATAGGTTCTACTGGTGGATTAGTGCGTAATTTCTTCATTCCCTATGCTGATGTCATTTCTACCTTAGGTTGCATCATAGCTCTCTACAACACACTTTCCTCGACAACTAACTCCTTCTTCCAATACAGAAATACCAATATCGACGCAGTAGCTAATTTCTTCTAGACAAGAAGGAATTCAAGTGTATTTTCATTAGATACAAAGAAGGAATGAAAGGATATGATATTTGGGATCCTGGATCAAGGAGAACAATGTATAGTGAACATGTGGTCTTCAGAGAAGTTGGAGGAAAGTTCGAGTCTGAATTGGTTCAAATAGAGGAAAATCCATAAAAGGTGAGGTTTGAACTAAGGAATGAAGAATATGATTCAAATGAGTCGAATGGATTAGATGAAGATGTGGAATAGTTCAACACAGTTGTAAGGAGGCATAAATGAGTAAGAAAACTAGTCAAAATCTACAGTCTGTCTGATTTACATTCCGCATTTGTGTTAACTTCCACTAACGAGGAGCCCAATTCAGTTAGGGAGGCAGTTGACTCGGCAGAGGGTAAACAATAGAAGGATTCCATGGTCGAAGAGATGGAATCCTTGCACAAGAGTGAGATGTGGTATTTGGTTGAGTTACCTAGTGGAATAAATCTCGTCAGTAACAACTAGGTATTAAAGAAAAATATTAACGCAGGAGGTCGAGTTGAAAAATTCAAAGCTTGACTAGTAGAAAAAGGATATTCCCAGGCTGAAGGAGTCGACTTGGGTGATATTTTTTCCCTTGTTGAAAAACTAAATTCCATTAGAGTACTAATGTATCTAATTGCAACATTTGATCTTGAAATATAGAAAATGGATGTAAAGACAACGTTCCTACATGGGGACCTAGAATAAGAAATATACACGAAACAACATGAAATATTTTTAGTAAATGAAAATAAATAGGTAGTGTGCAAGTTGAAAATATCCCTTTATGGTCTAAAGCAATCACCAAGGATGTGGTATCAAACTTTTGACATGTACATCCTTAGTTTTGGATTTGTGAGAAGCAAGGTTGATCACTGTATATATTCCAGGGAAGAAGGTGTGCATTTCATATATGTAGAATTGTATTTCAATGAAATGTTGTTGATCGAAAACCAAATGGATTCAATAAAGGAGGTGAAGAAGAAAATATCCTCAAAGTTTGACATAAAGGATTTCGGTGCAACAAACTTCATTATGGGAATGGATATTAAGATATATCGGGTAGTTAGAAATCTTTGGTTGAATTAGAAGAAGTACATTGAAACAATTTTGAAGCGTTTCAAATGTAGGATTGCAAACCTGTAAGGGTGTCAATTCTTGTGGGAGTAAGGTTAATTGTTGAACAATGTCCAAAAATGCAAGAATAAATAGAGGACATGGAACATTTTCCCTATGCAAGTGTTGATGGTAGTCTAATGTATGCAATGGTTTGCACTCGACCATAAATTTCCCATGCAATGGGACTATTGATCAAATACATGTTGACACCAGGAAAAGATAATTAGACAACCGTTAAGAGAGTATTCAGAAATTTATGTGGCAAACAATATTATGTTATATTCTACCAAGGGAAACTTGGAGTGGACAGTGAAGTAGACATACATGTATTTGTCGATGTCGACTATGCTGGTGATTTGGATCAATGAAGGTCGACCAGTGGATGTGTTTTCAATATGTTTGGTGGAGCAATCAACTGGATGAGTAAGCGAGGGACATTCATAGCCTTGTCAACAATAGAATTTGAATACATGGAATCCACTCATGGAATCAAAGAAGAAGTATGGTTGCAATGGTTGTGTTCAGGGATCAAGTTTTAGTAGAGAGATATGAATATTAATTGAGACATTCAAAGAGAAATATTCCTATAAAAGAACTGAACTTATCATTCCAAGACTAAGAATATTGATGTACAATACCATTTCATAAGAGACATGGTGGAAAGAAATAAGGTGCTACTGGATAAAGTAGACACTTTGGGAAACATAACAAACTCTTTGAGAAATTCTATGAGTGCTATGAAGTTATCTTAGTGCATAGAGGTAATGGGAATTGTTTCCCTGGGTCTGTGAAAAAATTTCAGAGTCTGTTGTTTCAGCAAAGAGGACAACAAGTGGGAGAATGTTGGGTTGTTATATTCTTTATAGTGAAATCATAGTCATGGTGGATCGACTAAGAGTGAGATTCGAAGTCGAAGTGATCGACAACAAGTCTATAGGTTAGCCAACAAGAGGTAGTTACGAGGTCATGTGGCAACCGAATGAAGATCAAATGTACGTTGACTAGTAATCTGACTGGTAGTCGACTGTAACCGAATCCTGATATTCGTTGGATTTGTAGCCAATGATACGTGTGGACATGTAACCATTTCTGGGTGCATTTCTTTATGGTTTTCCCTACTTTAAATCCTATAAATAAGGCATGTTTTAAATTTATTATGTTAGACATTGAATGTTGTAGTTAATATTTATGCTTATCTTTAGGAGAAGGTTGTTGGTCGGGTAGATGTAAGAGGAATTGGTTGCAGGGTTGTCCTTGTGTAAGAAAGAGGGTATGATGCCAATTGTGTCTTAGGTGTAGACCAAGGTTGGACATGTAATATGTTATTCTTAATGAATAAGATAACAATAGAGAAATACACTCAAGGAATGTTGGTTTTCCCATTTGGGTTTCCAAGGTAAAATCTTTGTGTATTGTATGATTTCTTTATCATTTACTTTCTACCTTAAATTTGTCTTCCTCTCTTCTAGTAGGTTTAGCGTGGAATTATATTTTTCTAACATCATGTTTATTGACTCTTCCAAGTTAGTGTTTGATTGATATTTAAATTCTCTTTTTTTATGATGACTTCATGCTTTAACCTGTTCTTTGGTTTGAAGTAGTGTTCAAAGAAGATCAAAGAGTTTCCATACTTGATTCAAAATAAGAATATATCAATACATGGTATGGTTGAGGAAAGGAAATTGAAGGATGATCTTATAATGCGGTCATGATATTAAGGCATGTTAACATCAAGTCTGAGTAACCAAGGGTGACCTCTATAATGCATCATCACTCCCTATCTAACAAGTCGGGGTGGCATTCCATTGACATTGCAATCTAATCATCTTCATGATCTATAAACTATTTTGAATATTCGACCAGAATAGTTTGTCACAACAAATCTGATAAATAAAACCAAAATCTACCCATGAAGGTTAAATTCCTTTAGATTTCCAAAATATTTAGTTATTTATTTTTTGCTTACGCATGAAATAGATTAAATGTGGAAAACAGAGAATAGTAAAATAAAATCACACACCATCCACAAAATGAAATAAATATTTTTTTTGGGAAACCCTTATGGGAGAAAACCCAACTAGAAGGTTAGGCTTCTATGGTCTCTTTTCTCTGGTATGGAAATAATGCAAGTAAAAAAGAGAAGGCACTCCCTATGGATATATTTGTGACTTGTGGCTTGTTAGTATGCTACAGACATTCATCCCCTCTATTATGCTATCTAATTTCCCACTCCCAATTACTCTTCTTAGCTATGGAACAAAATACAGTAGTATAAAATGGAACCCCTTCTCCTCCTAGTGGCCTGATATTTAACATAACTCAATAGCCAACTAGGGGTAGGTTTTTTACTTCCTCAAACCTAAATTATGATATGGTTTTGGACCTTCTATAATATTCTTAAAATTACATACATGGTTATTCCCATATGCATGAGTAATAGGGGTTGACTTGTATAACTTGTGGGAGGCATAACGTTTTCACAACACGATAGGTCAACTTGTGGGAGGCATAACTTTTTCATATGAACTCTAATTGACACAATTGTTTCACTGTTGGAAAGGTCTCAATGTGTACAATAGCATCACAGGTTCCTCGCCATGTTGGAAAAGTTTTAACCCCAAAAAATGTTGCTTGATGCTTCAAAATGGCCTTTGAATGTTCCGAACCCCAATTTTCTAAACTAGGACCTGCCACTAAAATGGCCCTCCAAGATGATTCCTCAAATTTTTTCCACTATAAAATGATCGAGACATATGAAAAACAATATAATGATCCAATCTGAATTATTCTTGTACATTACTTATGCTTTCATTTCGATTTCTTCATGCTATTCATTTCTCATTTTGCAGGAAATGGAGCAGGCTTTCCTCTTAATGGGTTAATTTTCGTTTCATTAACTAGATTTGAACACAATGTTGATCCTATTTGATTGCAATTTTAATTCTCTATACTTCTCCTTGGAGGGGATTTACTTTTGAGAGTTTGATGAGTTCTTATGCATTGGATTATAATGTCATCTCACTGCATCATTGAGAAGTGAATAGTCGACCTTAATAAAAGAGCATATAGTCGCGTCACATCTTCTTGCTTACTCGATCCATTCATGGTATTCACAATTATGCTTGTGTTGGATAGGCATGACTACGCAGGGTGGTTTCTTCTCTCCATATTTTCCTTTATTTTAGTTATACTTAATGCTCCTAACATTCAATAATGATAATGCAAATTTCTAAATAAATAAATCGCTAGAATGTGAATCTATTGACTTAGGAGAATATATTGTGTTGAAGCCTCATTACCCTACGTTCTTAACATTTTTTAAGAGATTGGGGTAATGATATCTAGAGTATATTATAGCACAATTGTTAATATCAATCTTACATGGAAATTATTTACATTTAATGTTTGATAATTGAATCACCTCCATCTCCCATGCCTCGATTTTTAATATCATCATATCTTTAAGGAAGGAATGGATGATTTGGATATGAGAGACATACTCATTTTAAATTTTATGCCTATGAATCTATTCTTGTAAATATATTCTTGGAAATCTGTTGTTTTTATTGAATATTTGAATTTAATACTAATGTTGGGTTTAATTATTTCTAGGAGTAGACTATGCAAAGACCCAATAGAAACACATGAAAGAAACTTCAAGTTTTTTTCACATTGTAGCAGCCTTGGAATTATTTTCCAAACCATAGAAACCTCAAGTTTCACATTGGGAGACCCTGAATTTCTTTACTTTCCCACTTCATCTTTGAAATCTGCAACCATGGGAAACTTTAATCTTATTAATCTTGACCAAGACTCATTCAAATATTGATCAACATTTACTCTAGAGAATTTAGAATCTAGACATCCATAGTTTTTATCATACAAATAGTTTTCTCTCCAACCCCGATGTCAGATGTAGAATCATCACCTCCATTGATAGAACTTTGGAGTTGCATTGCCCATTTGCTGTGTGCTTCTTGTATTACCTGGAACCCCAATTTTATTTCATAATTATAATCCATAATCCAATCTCATTTGGCCTAGCCATTGTTGAATTTTAAATATTTGGATTCCGGATTTTTAGTTTAATTGGCACATTAAATTTATCCCATACATCTAAAATTTTCATAATATACCTTTTTCATATTTCTCAGATTTCTAGGTGTGGAACCTTGATCCACAATTGAAACATTGATTCAAATTTGGAACTGTAACTCAGTTTTGAAACTCAATCTCATATCTCTTTACCCATCCAGATTTATTTTTGTATCTATGGGCATGTACATTTTTATTTATTTTACTTTAATCCCTAATTTGCATTTTATTTTCACTTATTTTAGTTTTATTTTCATGATTTTGTTTTCATTATTTGTATCACATTTGTATTTTATTTTTATGATTTTATTTTTATTTTCGGACTTTGGGATTTGCATACAACATTTCACACATGGTTTTTAAATTTCACGAAGCCCAAATTTCTATTTCAGTTGTATTATTTTGTTCTATTTTATTTTTTGGAATTTTATCATTTTGGGATTTTACCATTGGTAACTTTCCAATCCGAAATCACGAAGGTGTATTTTATTTATATTATTTATATTGTGAGATATTCTTACATATTATTTTATTATTTTGGGTTTTTACCTTTCAAGGACA
>SNQJ01S0007186.1:0-45675 GCA_010110895.2 Picea sitchensis
TCTAGGGCAAAAAACCCTAACATAATCTCTACCGTTAGATCTGCGACCTTATAATGAACGGTCCAGATTTACAATGAAATTACAGTATACTTTTATAAGGCAATTTTTTCTTCGGGGGCTTCACCCCCGAACCCCCGCTGGGGGCCCGCTTGCCCCCAGACCCCCCAACCGGGGGGATAGGCCCCCCGGACCCCGCAAAGGGGGTACCCCCCCTCTGCACTCCTCCGCGTGGAAGAGTGTACATACTTCTGGGGTGTAAATACTTCATGGGGTATAAACACGGCTGAAAGTAAGGACCTCTGAATCAAGAAAATTATCAGGCTCCACAACCAACAAAAGGCCATGAGCCTAATTTTGTATATGTAATTATGCAGATCATTAATAAAATATAAAATTCATTGCATGTAGACCGACCACAAAGAAAGAGTGATGGGGGACTAAGATTCCACAAGGTTGGGTAAGGGAGGAGGCTAAGTGTGTGGGCCTAGGGGCTAAGCTAGGGGACTTACCTCTAAAGGGGATAATAATTTATTATTATTTCCTGAAGGCTAAGGTGGACATGTTGAGTGTTGTCCTAAGTTCCTATAAAGGGAACATGTGCTAAGTGGAACTCATGTGGTTCTAGGAAGACAAGTGTTGACCTGGGAGCATGCAGTTAAAACTAATGATTCATTCGTGTTGGGGGTCTCTCTCTCATTCTTCGATCCTCCACCTGAACTCAATGACCTCTACGTCTGCCCTTGGCATAACCTGGAACATATGAGAAACCAGAGGAAAGGGAAAAAACCGACCTGTGTGTCCCGTGAACCAAGGTTTATCCACACTGCAAATATGAGTTCATGCCTTAACCGTTTGGTTTGTTGTCCTGTGTATTACCTAAGCCATGTTGCATCTTAGTGGGTTGTTGTTGTTTTTGGACGTCCATATCCAATTCCCTATAGATTTTGTCTCCCATGAGTTAACCAATTTTTTTTGATGTGCTATTATCCTTACCTTGCGGAAATTGAGTAGTAACTGGTTGAAGAGGTAGGTTGTCAGGCCTATGAGTGACTCTCTCCTGGTGATATAGTGCGCGAAGGAAGTGAGAACTCCTAGAAGGGGTCCTGTAGATTCCACAGAGCTCAGATAATTCTGGTCCAGCCTATTGCTGAAGCCCAAGGCAAGGGAGATTTAGTAGCCGAAGGACTGTAGGACAGTGAAGGTGTATACTTTTGGGGTGGGACATGCATGTGGGGAATGAGACTCTATGGGCAATGGGTGTAAGTGGCTCCTGGGAGATAATATTTCCTCTAAAACTTTGTGACCTCCTTGTTGACCTTGCCTAGCCTAGGAATCCCTTGCCCAATGGAGCTTAGTCCCAACTTGGGGGTGACCCACTGCTGAGTGTGATGAGCAGCATGGTCTATGGCTAGGAGGTTCGTCGAAGGTCTCCACGTAGTTGGTGGATTTACTCCAACTAAAAGATAAGTATAGTTTACATGCTTAATTTTATGTTATGGATGCCTGTGATGCTGGAATGTTATCATGTATTTCATTGCATTTATGAATTATTGTCTATTATATTTGAATCTGTATGGTAGAAGTAAATATGTTTTATGTGTTTTATTTTGATTAAAAAACATGTTATATATTTATATGTGAATGTTCTACAGTGGTAGCATTACCCAGTCTCTATGGAGGGTCGAGGATGCTACAGTTTGGTATCACAGCTAAGTCAGAGCTAAGTAGTGGCATTGCCCAGGACGTTTGATGGTTGGGGATGTTACACAACCCTTGGGACCCATTGATGTTGCACTTCCTCTTGCCATTGCACAAACTGACTCTTCCCCTAATCAGTCTATGGTTGAAAAAGCCACTAGATTCATTGAGCGGATTCAGCACATCCGCCAACAGGTCCAAGAGATTCTACAGAAATCCAATGTTAAGTACAAGCAACGCCATGATAAACACAGGGTACCACACCAGTTTCAGGTTGGCGACAAAGTCTGGTTAATGAGCATCTCACCGGGCCCCATCAAAAGCTTCGCCCACTTTGTTATGGGCCTTATAGTATCACCAAGGCATTGGGTAGCAATGCTTTTGAGCTCAACACTCCACCCTTCCTTGGTCTGCATACAGTATTCAATGTGGACCTCCTTCGGCCATATTTTCCTCTATTATTGGACATATTTGATATCGCCGAACAACTGACACCAATAGAGCTCAACCCTGATTTCATGGAACAAGCATCCACTGATTAGATAGTGGACACACAGGTCAAGGGCACTTGCCAGCAGCGGATCCAACTTTATCGGGTTGTCAAGGCTAGGAAACTCCTACACCAAGGCAAGTGGCTCACCCAGGGCCAAAACCAACAGAAGTTTCCTCACCTGATCGAGGAACTCAATGCAATGGAGACCATTTCTTCCTAAGGGGGGAGGATTGATCCAGATGGATATTGGTGGCTACCCACCTATTCCAACTAGCTCCTCATGTTCATTTTTTATTCATCACGTCTTTTTGTATTACTTTATAATTGTGAGTTCTACACTTCTGGGGATGTCTGAAGCCTCACACATTCTCCAGGTGGATATGGGTGGCTTCTCTCCTAATCCAAGTGGCTTATTTTGTATGTTTTCATGTCAACACATCTTGTTGTACTTCCAGGGTTGTTTTGGGCCCCTAATTTTTTTTTTTTAATCGCCACAATCAAACTGTAGACGTAGTCAAAGTCTAATGGCGGAATGTATAGTTCTCTTAAAGACCTTTCCAATGGGCTATCAAACACCTAAAACAAAGGTCGTATGAAAAATTTATGACCCTAGGAAGTTGAGGTACCAAATTACACAAACTTACCCATAGGGCCCACATTACTTTTGACGTTTCACCTTCTAGGGTTAGGTTTTTGGATGTCTAGGGTTTTGGAATCCATGAGTAATATGAAAAGGGCCTCTGTAGCCTCATTGTAATCCATTCTTGTCAGACAGATGCACGTAGAAGCCACATCTCTTCTTAGAGATAGCTACCACCATTCAAGCAAGCCTCAGTTCTGCAGTTTTACAGTTTCATCCTATTTCATTATTTAATAGAAGATATTGTTTACTGGATATTTATGTTATTCTTCCTATATCCATGTTTATGATATTCAGTCTGTTAATCAGTTTGTTCCGCTCCTAAATCCAGATCATGAAGGCTCATGAAGAACCCCACTCATAAAAAAACCATTATAAAGAATATCAACCAATGAGAACTAGTTAAGTTGGTAACTAATCCTATGATAGTAGAAAGAGACCTGTTGGAAACAATACATCATTTTTTATTTTGTACACGATTGAAAGAATTTTCATTTTTCTGTAGCTTCCATCAACCTGTCTATAAAAACTTTTCTAATTTTATTATGACCGATTGGGTTAAAGCCTACTTCATTAATTTTTACTATTTCAATTTTCGATTGTTTTATCTTTAATTCATGATTGCAAGCATGAATTAAACAGAAAACTTGGCTTGTTGTTTTAATAATTTTATGCCTTAGGTATATCGTTCAACAAACCATTCATATGAAATAGAAATACAAATCTTATAAAATAGTTGCTAGGCCAATTTTTTTTGTGCTAATACAATTATTGTTTCAATGGTTTGATAGTTTTCTATTTGTGAAGAGCCTTTGATATTTTCAATAGTCCTGTCATGAATTCAATAGTCATACCAATAGTCATACAAATGAATACACACCTGTTGTACTCGCGTCCTCACTGGCTTAACATATTAATGATCCTTTCATTACATGCATAGGGTTTTGGTACTCTATACATTTGGATCTCATCACAAGGGATGGAAAGGATTACAATCAAACCCCTGGTTTTTACTCCCACTATTCGAGTTATGATAACTCACAGGATATGTTATTTTTATGTCTTCACTCTCCACTCAGACTTGTTCCTGCTTCTCCCACAATCCGAACCTAAAACTATCCAGAGTATTTCTTATTTCATTATGGTTACATTTGTCATGGTGTGTGTCATTCGCTTAGAGCCGAATGGATGCCAAAATTTACTTTCTCATGAATATGCGATTGAGGACCTAAAAATCCAGGGCTGGGATGTTTTCCTTAGGAAATTTGAGGGTTATAATCTTCAAGTGGCTAAATATTTCGCACAAACCTTTGATGGTTACAGAGATAATATTGGGGACACAAAGTTAGAATTGACCGAGGAGTTTGTTACAAAAGCGATAGGGATTCCAGCAAAGGGTGAAAGGTGGTTCAAAAACGCCCGAATTGAAGGAGTCTTGTGGGGTCTGTTTATGACATCCCGAAAGATCAACTATTGTGAAAAAGGTATCCCTATCTCCCTAGTGAAACCTAGGTGGCATGGTTTATTGTTAATTCTCAAACAATTTGTGACATGTGAGGGTCGATACGGATTGGTCTTCCTCTACCATATCCGTTTACTCATGCATTTCATTGGTTTCAATTTAGATATGCCATTTTATTTGTTGAGAATCCTCTATAAAATGTCCAAAAGATATACACGACAAGGTGTTGATTCAATCCTGTTTCATCATGGATTAGTTAAGATATTGTTGATACATCACCTGTCGACCATAGGTGACTGTTGGGATAATTTTTTGATAAGGAATGGTTTTGTCCAAACTGTTCCTACAACAAACCCTAAGTTAGACCAGCCACAGATTAAAAACCTGTTCGGTATTTCAATCAATGGACCAGACTTCTCCAACAAAAACCCTCTGCATGTAGGGATGGCAAGTAAGTTTTCACCTATAGGATTTCTTGAGCAAGAGATTATTGAATTAAAGGAAAATAACCCTCTTGCACATGTGAACGATGCTGGTGTTAATATTGATTTTGAGAAACGTTGTAGAGAAAGGAATCGACAGTGCACATAGTCAAATTTCAAGGGTAAGAAGATCGATCACTTAATATCAAGGCAACTAAGGAACATAAAGGCTCATCATCTGAGCTCGATTGATCCAATCGATATCAATGAGGGCTCAGATACAAAGATAGAGGATTTTCTAGTTCAAGAAGATCCAAAACTATAGGATTCCAAGAGGGAAGTTACTATTCCTACTGAAACTTATGACTTTGTGACAAATTTGCCACCATGCCTTCAAGTAAAAGAAGGGTTCTCTGGTATAAGGCATGATTTGAAGAAAAATACATATAAGACTGATGCACCCATGGTCAAATGCATCCTTCATCAATCTGCCACCTCCCTTGTCCACTGTGATGATTGTTACATTTGGGTTGAGCATTATTACACTAACATTCTTATCCTACAAGCCCGAATCAAATATCTTATTGCTCAGAACGATTTCTTGAGGAAAGAAAACCTTAATCTCAAGGTGCACGCAGAAAGGAAGCCTAAACACATCAAGAAATCCAGAAACATAGTTATCAAAAATGCAACCAATGTCAAGGCAGTAATAAATTGTGAACTACCTGACCCCTCTTTAGTTAACTTCTAACGGTAAACAATTTGATTTTCTTTTTCGTTTTTATTTATGTTATCTAATTCAAAATAAATTGATTTGAAGTTTGATTTGATTTAATAGAATTAATACTGGCTATAGAATCTTCGATTATGTAGCCAAGTCTTTTTTCTTATAAAAATTAGTAATTAGTTATGATTAATTTTTTTTCTAATCTATTTGGTTTTGTTTTTTTTAGGAAATTGGAGATGTTGCTACTAATTATTGGGAGGAGATATCTTTCAATTATACGCAAGTGATTAGCAGTTTATTTGTTTTCATGTTTTATAGAAACTTTGATATTTTTTTTAATAAACCAACTTTGTTATAAGTGGTTCCCAATCCACTATTTTTGTAATGTTGCTTGATTTTTGGAGATCCATCTCTATCCTGTGGATATGAGTATGTGATCCCAAGTCACTTTAAATGTTGTTCACTTTGTTAGTAAGAGGATCATCTTTGCTTGGAACAGATTATGGACATATAATTTCCAGAACTGAATGGACAAGCTGTCTGCAATTCGGCTTTAGACCAATGTGAAGATTTTTCATTTATGTTTTGTCTCTTATATTTTGGAATATTAATATGTTGCATAGCTTTAGCCTCCATGAAATATAATGTTCCATTTTATTTAGTGCCTTAAATTTTTTCTATAATTGTTGTTTCATACATATTATATCTGTGATTGTTGTTTCAATTTTAATATCATGGTTTACGCTTGATGTTCAATTGATGTGTCAAATGAATGCTCCACATTAAAATTTCTTTAATTTTAATCATTCATCATTATAATATCACTGTATCTGCATGTTTAGTACTCTGTTCTTTTATCCTAACTATCAATAAACACCTTGAATTTTTTCAAGAGATTTTAGTACAATTTTTTCACAGATTTCTCTCACAGACAAGATAGTCGGAGGTTTGGATCGCACAGAGACATAGACACTACATGAGATTAATTTCAGGTTAGTTTTATTTGCATTTAATTTATGTTATTAGTCTATTTTATTAGTGAGACAAGAGAGTTTGAATTGGTTGTGACCATTACTCTATCCTTGTTTCAGATTATGTTTTATTAACATTTTTTTAAGTTCTTAGATCTTAGATTATAAAATAATAAAATAATAAAATATGTGCTTTCTTTATCTACTTTCGAAAACAAGTACCAAACATTGATTTCGCAAGGCATTCATTACAAACTTGCAATTGTAAATACTCTGTTCATAATCACATATTTATATTTACATTTTTTGAAACACTTGTAAATAATTAGATTCACGTATATAGTATTATAGTTTTAGCTTTAGAGAAGTTTATTTCTTTGTTTTATGACCCTATTTGGCTAACAGAGCCATTAAAATCGTCAGAATAGATCACACCAAATGGCTTGGGTTAACTAGACAACCCCGGTTCAGATCTATTCTTCCAGTTGACGATGTGTCACTTACGCCCGTCAATAAATGACGCTAGAAGGAGGGCCTAAATTCAATTGATGGTGCATGAAGGTCACAATACTCCTCCCCCACACACTCGCTCCCCTGTTGTAACGCGTAGTCGCTCAGAAAACAACGTTACATTTGAAGCAACAACTACCTCAAACAATAACCCTGAGATTCCTGTTGAACCAGTGACACCAGTTCCTCAAGGGGCCGACATCTAAGAAATTGTTCATCAATCACTTATAAGAACACACAATGCCTTAGCCCATATCAGACAACCTGGTAGGCCACTTAATCAACCCTTTGACTTCTCGGATATCCGATAACAACTTGAAGGCACTGGTATGCACTCAAACCCATTAGGTGAAAATACTACCAATCCTACTTAAATGCCTATCCTTGGAGCCGGAGGATCTGGTATTCCAACTTCCCCACCTGATTCATCTCCATCGTCTTCAAGAGGAGAATCTTCAGACAAAGGTAGTTCCTCACCAGGACCATCACAACCTTCGACACCACCAATGCCCATGGAAAACCAAAAAAATCTCTCCAGACCTTGGCTCTATCAAGATGCCATGGCTGTACCTGGAACTCAACACCCACTACCAAAACATCTGGAGAAATGGTTACCCAAATTTGATCCAGATTCCAAACAATCCACTGAATACCAAATCAAAAAATTTATGCTGACCATTAGACTCCAGAGTGTAGAGCACGGGGATTTATTATGTCAATTATTCCCTTATACTTTTGAAGGAAATGCCTCCACATGGTATTTCTCTCAACAGACCCAAACCATTGTTTCTTGAGACAATTTTGAAACTTGTTTCTTGGAGAAATTTGGGGATGATAATTCTTTGAAAGTCTTCGTTATGGAATTATCCAGCCTGAAAATGAATCCCAAGGAAAAAGTGAAAGACTTCAACCAAATATTTCTTACTTTAAGGAATAAAATCCCTGCAGATTCAATGCCTTCTGAAAGCCTAATTGTCGCATATTACACCAAGGCTCTGCATAATAATATAGCAATTTGGGTCAAAAGGTCTAAAAAGAACGCATTATTAGAAGCTTTTGAGGAGGCAAACCAAATTTAAAAGGATATATTGAGCTTAAAAGACAATCTCAATAGTGAAGCTGAAATAGTTTTTGCCTCTAAAAAGAAAATAGAGATCCTTGCTAGAACCCCTCAAACTAAAAGTCAACCATAAACCTTAGACTTAGAAAGATTGCAAAAAGATTTCCAAAAACTGTCTAGTCAGGTCATGGACTTGAAGAGATCAGTCGAGGAGGAATCCACAAGCAGAGGAAGTTTTAAACCTCCTTTTAGAAAACCTTTTCCTCCCAACTGGCCAAACCCGACCACTGAAGGTCTGAATTTCGAAATCTTGCAATACGCTTTGCAAACCATCTTAGAAGCACATGATAATTCTACTTTTGTCCCTCCTAAAAGTTTTGAAGACGTAGTTGAGGAAGAAGCACCGGAAGAGGAGGAATCATCTCCCAATATTTTCGGTCACTTCTCGGACAGTATTTCCAAGCAAATTTTGAAACTGTTCACCCCTACAACATAAGAAGCAAAACACAAAACAAACCTTCTTCTGAAGTGAGTAATAATGTGTTTCCAAAACAGTCAAAGCAAGATGAAATTAAACAAAGTTTATCATCCCCTATTTTAGAATATGATTTAATTGAAGATCTAAAAAAACTGAGGGCCAATATTTTTGTTTTTGAGCTGCTCGAATTTCCCCTTATTTTGCAGAAAATGCTTCAAAGTATCGCTGAAAATAGTAAAAAAAACGATCCTGGAAGAAAGAAAAATCCATAAATTGGTTCAAAAATAGCCAAAAAGATCCCAAATAAAATGACATATGAACCTCCAGATAAAAGGGATTCAGTTGAGAAAACTGTAGCAAATGTAGATAAAATTGTTTTAGGGACAACAACTAAAAATCGACGGAATTATGTTGTGAACACTCGGAAAAATGTCTCGCCTTTCTTGTTAACCTTTGAAGTTTTTAATAGGAATGTACATAATTGTATGGTTGATTCCGGTGCATTGTCAAACATGATGCCTCTATCTGTTTGTCAAAAAATTAATGCAGAAGTTAGACCTTCTGATCTCAAAATGATCCAGCTTGATCGAATGAATGTTAAGGTAATTGGTGAGCTTAAGAATGTTTTGTTTATATTATCTTCCAATCCTAAGGTTCATCAGATAATTGACATTATTGTTGTTGATATCCCTGAAGTCTATGGTTTGTTTTTAAGCAGGGACTGGTTTGAGCAGCTACATGGTTACTTTGCTACAGATTGGTCTCATTTGTGGCTGCTGGAAAATGGACAACCCAATAGAATTAGGATAAACATAGAACACTATCTTAGACACACCGTGATAGATCTAAATGATGAAAATGAACCTTTCACTGCATATGCTAATTCATTTGAAAATGCAGGGAATGATTACCTTCTTTGGTAACTTCATGACTGAAATTTCTCCTATCACTGATCTTGGGCAGCAATAAGAAGTTATGACCTATACTCAGACATCAACTTTGCTGAGTGTGCCAAACACTGATAATGAAGCTCAAATATGGTCATTGTACTTTGATGGATCCAAATCCAAAGAAGGAGTCTGTGCAGGATGGGTACTCATAGATCCCGCAAGTAATAAGACATTTATTGTCTGTCGGTTAGAGTTCGAGTGCACTAATAACACCACCGAATACGAAGCACTTCTACAAGGGATTAGGAAGGATTTGGATATGGACGTGTGGAATTTAGTGGTATTTGGTGATTCATAAATCCTAGTTAGGCAGGTAAGAAACTCCATACATTTCTTATCACCACATCTAAAAAGCTACCAAACTGAGGTATGGAGTTTAATGCAAACATTTTCAGCATTTAATATAAATTCCATTCCTAGACTAAGTAATTCGAAGGATGATTTATTAGCTAATGTCGCTTCTAAACTATTTCCCATGGAAGGTCTTTCTCCTAATGCATTTTCGATTGAATTGTTGTTTAGGCCATCGATCCCATATAACATCACCAATTGGAGAGTGTTCGATGATGACCAATAGATCATCAACTTTTTGCACATGGACGACATCTTTCAAGGTGCAATTATTAATGAAGGCACTCAAGATGAGAACCTATGAAACTTCACGGTAATATCAGATCCTAGATCTCTTGAATCGACATCTGATCTAGTAAACTCTATCTCTAGATTTGTTGTAAGCATAGAGAAATTTTATGATCTCCATGATAAATTTAGAGGGACAGTTAATTGTAAAACGAATAGTTCTACTTTGATTTATGAATCGGTTAATTTAGGAACAAAGGACAATCCTCAAAATATTAATTTGGGAACGAGATGCTCCGAACAAGAACAATCTACTTTCATAAAATTGTTTAAAGAATTTAAAGACGTTTTTGCTTGGACCTATGATGACTTGAAAACATTCAACCCTAACATCATTAAACATGTCATCCCCATGAAACCCCAGACTCATCCTTTTCAACAGAAGTTGAGGAAGATGAACCCTAAATTAGAACCCACCATTAAAAAAGAACTAAATAAATTACTATCTGCAAAGATGATTTTCCCGATAAGGCACACACAGTGGGTGTCAAATCTAGTCCCTGTAAGGAAGAAAAGTGGTGAAATGCGACTCTGTGTCGATTTTCGGAACCTAAACCGAGCATCTGATAAAGATAGCTACCTTGTTCCTCCAATGGAACAAATTTTACAACAAGTGTCTACTTTTGAAAGACTGTCTTTGTTAGATGGATTTTCGAGATACAACCAGGTCCTCATGTCTCTCTCACATCAGCTTAAAACCACATTTCGCACCCCATGGGGCACTTATTCCTATAGGAAAATGCCTTTTGGACTGATTAACACTGGCACCACTTTCCGGAGAGCAATGGACATTTCTTTCTGTGGCCTCATAAACCTATCATTCATGGTCTATCTTGATGATGTCATCGTCTTCTCTAAAAACAATAAAGATCACTTGTCTCACCTCAGGGTTGTCCTGGAACGATGTCGCAAATACGACATATCTCTCAACCCTAAGAAATCATTATTTGTGGTAGAACAAGGAAAATTACTAGGGTTTATAGTGTCGAAAGATGGAATGATTATCGACCCTGAAAGAACCCAAGATATCGCTAAGCTCTCCCCTCCCTCTTCAAAAAAATCCATGCAGTCCTTTCCGGGCAAGATTAATTTCGTTAGAAGATTTGTCCAAAGTTTCTCAAAAATGGTAAGACCATTGTAGAAATTAATTAAGAAGGATGTTATGTACCATTGGGGACCACAAGAAAGTCAATCTTTTGAGTCCATTAAAAAAACAATAGTAGAATATCCTTCCTTTATGAGTCCCGATTTTTCTCAAGATTTCAATCTTTACACTTTTGCGTTTGATCGATCTTATGTTGTTGTGTTAACACAGAAAAATGCTGAAAGAAATGAGATACATATTGCCTTCATGAGCTCAACCTTCAAAGGATCAGAGCTTAACTACCCAGAAGTATATCAACAAACATATGTTGTTTTTAAAGTAGTAAAACACTTCCGGTCATACTTGATGAAATCCAGAACCAAAGTTATTGTTCCTTACCCAGAAGTGAGAAACCTATTAGTACAAAAAGAACTGGGTGAGGAGAGATAAAATTGGATGATGTCGTTACAGGGATATGACCTCAAAATATCCCCTACATGGATTGTTAGAGGTCAGGGCCTGTGTAAACTACTGGCTGATTCGGTTGAAGAATAGGAAAGTCAAATCAACATCTTAACTGTAAATCAACATAACCAAAAACAAATCACCTATGCACAAGTTGTTGCTAACTCTTGGTATGAGAACATTAAATTTTATTTGACACATGGATATGCTCCTTGCTATATTGATACTAAAAACATAAGAGCACTCGGATTCAAATCTGCATCTTTCCAATTAATTAATGATGTATTATTTCGAAAAAACTTTGATGGTGTTCTTATGCGTTGTTTAGAAAAGGAAGAAGCGGAGAAAGTGTTATCTGAACTTCATGCAGGTGAATCTGGTGGTCACTTCGGTGGAGACACCACTACTCACAAAGTGTTAAGAGCTAGATACTATTGGCCAACTTTGTTTAAAGATGCCCATACACTGTGTCGTAAATGTATAATCTGCCAAAAGGCTGCAGGATGGGTGAAAAATGTAGAATTTCCTTTGCAACCTGTCACTGTAGATTCCCCTTTTCAGCAGTGGGGTCTTGACATCATAGGAACAATTAATCCTTCTTATTCACAGCAACATAAGTATATCATTACATCAATGGATTATTTTACCAGATGGTCCGAAGCTGCATCTTTGAAAGTGGTGAATACAAATCAGGTAATATCTTTCCTCAACTCTCATATCATCACCTGATTCGGAATTCCCGAATGTTTGGTCTTTGATAATGCCTCTTAATTTTCATCCCTCGCTATGAACATATTTTCTTTAGAAAAAGGGATTAAACTGAAATATTATGCCAGCTACTACCCTCAAGGAAATTGTTTAGCAGAATCAACAAACAAACATTTAATCAAGATCATTAGGAGGACAGTTTCAAAGAATCATAAGAACTGGCACAATGCAGTATATAATGCACTTTGGGCTGATAGAGTGACACCAAAATCCTTTGTTAGCAATTCCCATTTATTTATCATCTATGGAAGAGAAACAATTCTTCCTCCAGATGTTTTACTTCCCTCTCTGCAACTATCGCAGAAAGTTCAAGAAGAAGAGTGCCCCCCTCTAGAAATTCAAATTAATGCCTTGTTAAAATTGGAGGAAGTAAGGGAACAAACAAAACAGAAACTGGATGAGCATCAACAAATTGTAAAAATATGGTTTGATTCAAATTCTTCTTAAGATACGAATTTCGATGTCGGAGATTTGGTTCTCAAGTGGGACAAAACTCATGAGGGAGAAGGGGAACACACCAAGTTCCAGAATCTGTGGTTGGTACCATTTGTAATTTATGAAAAAATAGGTCCCAGCTCTTTCCATCTACACAATTTGGAGGGACAGTCAGACACTTTCCCAATGAATGGCCAGGCTCTCAAAAGGTGTTTCACCTGATGATTCCAAGTCCACCTCTTTGTACATATTTTTGTTTTGTTCTAATTTTCTTTTCTGTTTTTTGTTTTGGTTCTTTTGATTTTGCTTGTTTTTTATTTGTTTCTGAATAATGATATATGTGTCACCATTTCATTTGTGGAAAGAAAATCATAATTTTTATCCAAGAGAGACAACTGATGACTTTTCAAAGCATCGGTGCTATAAATGCTAAAGCTCAAATCAACATAAGAGAATTCCAGCTCAAAACAATGTTGTTGGTTTCTTTTCAAAATCTCGAGAGGATACGATTATCATTAATAAAACTCTTAACGTTGTTCCTGTTTTCTAAGAAAAAAACTCAATTATACCTTCATGTCCTTGAGATGGTTTCTTAATAGGAATCTAAGTGTTTAGATCATGGTAAAGATCATTAAATGAGAAGATGAATTATATAAGATAAAATTTTGTTTTCAAAATCTAAAATTTTCAGTATCACCCTGCTCTCTTGAATATCATAAAGTTTCTGCAAATTTGTAAATTAATTGTAGAGAGTTGAAAGCACTGAAAGGTTTGGGGATTGTTTTGTAAACCCGTCGAGACACTGAACAGGTCTTCTGGCAGTGGGTAAATGCATGCATGATACCAAGGCAACTTCAGTAGGGTACTGAACAGGCCTGTTGGTAGTGAAGCAATGTCGGGTTTAAGAAAATTATCAGGTATGTCTTTCAGAATTGATCAAAAGTAAATATGTTTTGTATCATGGATGTACGAATCTTGGACAGGATAGAGGTTTTAGAGTGGGTTAAATGACATCCCTGTCGAGGTATGGACGCCTGCTGGCAGTAATGGCCCCGTCAATAGTATCGGTGGCAGTTTCCTAAAACATCGTTTCGCTCGTAATTTAGATTTGATATCAGATAAAAAAAATTATAGAAACACATCAGATGTTGGACTATGTCATTTCCTGAGTTTTGATCTGAATGCTTGATTTGTTTTCAAGTGTTTCTCAAATATTCATTTTTCTTATTCATCCTAACATGAAATTTCGGTGATGTAGAGATAACTGCTTTGCCCAGTACATCGCCATTGTTGGCAGCAATACATCTTTTTTTATTTTGTACATGATTGAAAGAATTTACATTTTTATGTAGCTTCCATCAACCTGTTTATAAACACTTTTATGAGTTTATTATGACTGATTGGGTTAAAGCCTACTTCATTAATTTTTATTATTTTGATTTTTGATTCTTTTATCTTTAATTCATGTCTGCAAGCATGAATTAAACATAAAACTTGGCTTGTTGTTTTAATAATTTGTTGCCTTAGGTATATCGTTCAAAAAACCATTCATATGAAATAGAAATACAAATATTATAAAATGGTTGTTAGACCCATTTTTTTTGTGCTAATACGATTATTGTTTCAATGGTTTGATAGTTTTCGATTTGTGAAGAGCCTTGGATTCTTTGGATAGTCCTGTCACGAATTCAATGGTTGTAACAACAATCATACAAATGAATACACACCTGTTGTACTTGTGTCCTCACTCGATTAACATATTAATGAGCCTTTCATTACATGCATAGGGTTTCAGTACTCTATACATTTGGCTCTCATCACAAGGGATGGAAAGGATTACAATCGAACCCTTGGCTTTTACTCCCACTATTCGAGTTATGATAACACACATGCTATGTTATTTTTATGTCTTCACTCTCCACTCAGACTTGATCCTGTTGCTCCCACAATCCGACCCTAAAACTATCCAGAGTATTTCCTGTTTCATTCAGGTTACATTTTTCATGGTGCATGTCATTTGCTTGGAGTCAAATGGATGTCAGGATTTGCTTTCTCACGATGATGCGATTAAGGACCTAAAAAGCCAGGGTTGGGATGTTTTCCTCAGGAAATTTGAGGGTTATAATCTTCAAGTGGCTAAAGCTTTCATGCAAACCTTCGATGGTTGCAAAGCTAAAATTGGGGAAACACAGTTAGAATTTACTGAGAACTTTGTTAGCAAGGCGATAGGGATTCAAGGAAAGGGTGAAAGGTCGTTCAAAAATGCCCGAATTGAAGGAGTCCTGTGGGGTCTGTTTATGACATCCCGAAAGATCAACTGATGTGAAAAAGGTATCCCTATCTCCTTGGTGAAACCTAGGTGGCATGAATTATTGTTAATTATCAAAAAAATTGTGACATGTGAGGGTCGATACAGATTGGTCTTCCTCTACCATATCTGTTTACTCATGCATTTCATTGGTTTTGATTTAGATATGCCATTTTATTTGTTGAGAAGCCTCTATAAAATGTCAAAAATATATAAACAACAAGGTGTTGATTCAATCTTGTTTCATCACAGATTAGTTAAGATATTGTTGTACATCACATGTCGACCGTAGGTGACTTTTGGGAGAATTGTTTGATAAGGAATGGTTTTTCCTACACTGTTCCTAGAACAAACCCTAAATGAGACCAGTTACAGATTGAAAACCAGTTCAATATTTCAGTCAATGGACCAGACTTCTCCAACTGAAACCCTCTGCATGTAGGGATGCCGAGTAAGTTTTCACCTACAGGATTTCCTGAGCAAGAGACTGTTGAATTAAAGGAAAATAACCTTGTTTCACATGTGAACGATGCTGGTGTTAATATTGATTTTTAGAAACGTTTTAGAGAAAGGAATCGACAGTGCACAAAGTCAAATTTCAAGGGTAAGAAGATCGGTCGCTTAATATCGAGGAAACTAAGGAATAGAAAGGCTCCTTATCTGAGCTCGATTGATCCAATCGAGATCAATGAGGGCTCGAATCCATAGATAGAGGATTTTCTAGTTCAGGAATATCCAGAACTGCAGGATTCCAAGAGGGAAGTTTCCAGTCCTACTGAAACTTATGACTTTGTGAAAACATTTCCACCATGGCTTCAAGGAAAAGATGGGTTCTCCGATATAAGGCATGATTTGAAGAAAATAGCATATAAGACTGATGCACCCATGGTTGGCTACGTCTTTCATCGATCTGCCACCTCCCCTGTCCACTGTGATGACTGTTACATTTGGGTTGAGAGTTATTACACTAACATTCCTATCCTACAAGCCCGAATCAAATCTCTTACTGCTCAGAACGATTTCTTGAGGCAAGAAAACCTTGATCTCAAGGTGCATGCAGAAAGGAATCCTAAACGCATCAAGAAATCCGGAAGCATAGTTATCAAAAATGCAACTAGTGTCAAGGTAGTAATAAATTATGAACTACCCGACCCCTCTTTAGTTAACTTCTAACGATAAACAATTTGATTTTCTTTTTCATTTTTATTGCTATTATCTAATTCAAAATAAATTTATTTGAAGTTTGATTTGATTTACTAGAATTAAGACTGGCTATAGAATCTTCGATTTTGTAGCCAAGTCTCTTTTCTTATAAAAATTAGTAATTAGTTATGATTAATTATTTTTCTAATCTATTTGGTTTTGTCTTCTTTAGGAAATTGGAGATGCTGCTACTAATTACTGGGAGGAGATATCTTTCAAGTATACGCAAGTGATTAGCAGTTTCTTTTTTTCTTCATGTTTTATAGAAACTTTGATATATTTTTGAATAAACCAACTTTGTTATAAGTGGTTCCCAATCCACTATTTTTGTAATGCTGCTTGATTTTAGGAGATCCATATCTATCCTGTGAGATATGAATATGTGATCCCAAGTCACCTTAAATACTGTTCACTTTGTTAGTAAGAAGATCATCATTTCTTGGAACAGATTATGGACATGTAATTTTCAGAACTCAATGGACAAGCTTCTTGCAATTCGACTTTAGACCAATGTGAAGCTTTTTCATCTATGTTTTGTCTCTTATATTTTTGAATATTAATATGTTGCATAGCTTTAGCCTCCATGACATATAATGTTCCATTTTATTTAGTGCTTTAAATTTTGTCTATAATTGTTGTTTCATACATATTATATCTCTGATTGTTGTTTCAATTTTAATATCATGGTTTGCACTTGATGTTCAATTGATGTATCAAATGAATGCTCCACATTAAAATTTCTTTTATTGTAACCATTCACCATTATAAGATCATTGTATCCGCATGTTTAGTACTCTATTCTTTTATCCTAGCTATCAATTGATGCAGGAGCATCTCAAACAAGCCAACATGGAGATAGAAGACAATTGGAAAAGGACCCAGCACAAATTTTGAAAACGTTATGAAATGTTAATAGGATCATCAAACATAGGGGACACTTGTAAATTGTAAAAGGGCCTTGAGCGATCTGATCTCATCCTTAGTAGGTAGAAGGCATTTATGTTAGTTAATGCAAGTAAATAGAGTTTAATGCGTATATTAGACATCTTAGAGTGAAAGAGGGAAAAAAGGATATAGACACCCTCATTGTATTATTGTAGAATAGAAGGGGAGAAAATTTCCAAGAGAAGAGCATACAGAACTGAGAGTAGAGAACTATAGTTTGAAGACACCCATGTACAGATATTTGAATTAATAGAAAATCTTCGATTCAAATTCATGGCATTGTGTTTGTTTTCTGTATACGTATGTTGAATGGTATGTTCATGGTCATTTAATCTTTCTGTTATACATTTTCTTTTTATGTTGTGTATGAATGATTTCATGTTAAATTCTTGAAGTCTGAGAGAGAGAGTAAAGGAAATGAGTTTCAATTGTTTTTCTGTCTGAGCGAGAGTTCCTGCAATGAGTGCAGTGGAATTTATCCGCAAGGAGTGCATCGATAAGGTTTCAGAGTTGTGTCTCTGAAGGTTCAGATCGATTTTCTTTTGTTTCATTTCCGAACAGAAGTGCAGTTAGGCACAGGAGCCCTGCAAAGTGTGCGCAGGCCGAGATTAGTTTCAGGGTTTGTAAGACCTGGAGGACTGTTGAGAGATTGCTGCTGCAAGGAGTGCGCAGAGTCGAAGGACTTCAATTCTTTGAAGTAATTGAAGAGTTTGTCGTAAGGAGTGCGTGCAGTATTTTTTTGAAAGACTCAGAGTGGTGAGAAAGCTCAGGAAGTATATAGTCTTTGCAATTGTTGAAGAGAAGCACAGGAGGTTGGTTCCTTGAAGCCTTGAAAAGAAGCACTACGACGTTGAGTTGCAGATAGTTAAGTCCTACAGAGAAAGACTTTATTTATTTCACAGGAGTTCTTGAGAAGGGAGAAGTGGACAGTCAAAATTCTTTGTGGAGAATTTGCGAAATCCCGCCAGCCATCAGATTTGGAAGAGACGCAAGGAGGTTACGGTGATCATTCTGCAAGTGTAAGCTTAGGAGAGAGAGGGTCGTAGATATGAACCAATGAGGACCATTGGATTCACCCGTCAAGTTTCATTTCAGGAATTCGTGGGTCAAAGGACCGAAACTTTAGTCTTTGGATTCGCGAGATTGCGAAGTCCGAAACCCCGATGAAAGGAAAAAGGTTACACAGAGAAAGACTTAGACACATGGCAGAGTTCCAGCGTTTCATCATTTCAGAGCTCGGGGTTCGGAACTTCAGAGTTCGGGGAATCAACATTCTCATTGATAAAGAGTGTAACCCCTTCACATTTGCGATTTCGGAAATCGCGACATAACCGTTTAGCCTATCGGCGAAATCATGAATCGGGAAATCGGGGATCGTGGTATCGAGAGGTTTGAGAATTGAGAGTCCAGGACTCCTGATACACGAAAGTATGAAACTTGTAGACGTGTAAAATGAGGAAGTGACAGGTGGCGAGAAGTCAACTCAGCGGAGGACTGCAGTTGAAACGACGCGTGGAAAGGGTTGTGGGACCCGGAATAGTCGCAAAATTCCTTTCGGGATATCGGGACTCGGAAGGTGGAGTGGGCGCAAAACTCTTGCACATCGAGTTCCCGGTGCGTGAAATTGCGCTGACCGTCGGATCAAAGGGAGGATCCATAACCGTTGATTGGTGATTGAGGTGGAACATTTGGTTTCCAGCATTTTATCAGAACTCGGCATATCGGGTTTTAGATATATGAAAGGCATAGAGTGTTAGGCATGAGGACTCACGAAGGCAAGAGGTCCGATCTCCCGAAGTGTGAAAAGGGGAGTTTTCTGAAGTTTACTATGGGTGTAGACTTCTCGTAAGGGAAATAGAAGAGCCAATTGTCGAGAGCTCTTCGAGCCAAAGGAGAAGAACGGGCCTATGTGCGTGGACTTACGACCTGCGGGTTTGGGAGGACTGCGTCAGGTCGAAGGGCTGCATCAGGTGTGGTATCAGAGCCTGATTCTTGTTTGTACATTTTAGGCAGAAAAAGTGAGAAGGAATTTTAGCCATGCCACCGAGGAGAAGAGACAGGCAAACACCTGATCTGCTAGAGGAAAGGGAAATGCCAGAAGAAATGGGTAGGTAGGTGCAAAACCTAGCCATGGAAAGAGGGATACATGAAATACACGCCAGACTTGTGGACATGGAAATAAAACAAAGGTGCAGAGATAATGTTGGAGATATCAGTGAGTCCGAAAATGAAGATGATGCTGGACATGGAGGAGAAGAATTCATAGCAGATGATGCAGTAGATGAACGCTTGATTAGAGATGTTTCAAGAATGAGTGCAAGAGCCAATATGGACATTCCATTTTATGAGGGAAATCTAGATGTAGAAGAGCTTCTAGATTGGATTAGAGCTCTGGACACATACTTTGACTATGAAGATGTCGAAGAGGACAAGAAGGTCAAACATGCTGTCACGAGATTAAAGGGACATGCAGCATTGTGGTGGGATGAACTACAAGCTGACAGACGTTGCCAAGGCAAGCAGAAGATCAAGAGTTGGGATCGGATGATTGCAAAGATGAAGGAAAAATTTATTCCCAGGGATTACCAAATTACTCTGTTTTGAAGAATGAAAAATTTGAGACAGAAGTTGATGTCAGTAAAGGAGTACACTGAAGAGTTCTACAGGCTGAACTTTAGAGCAGGTCGTCATGAAAGTAATGATGAAAAGGCTTCCAGGTATATGAATGGCCTGAGATATGAAATTCAGGATGAGATGAGCATGATGACCATCCGAACGGTGGAAGATGCTTATCAAATGGCTCTAAAGGTGGAAGAGAAGCTGAGCCGAAAGCAAGTTCAAAGAGGCCGAGGAAGAATTCAGCCCAAAGGAAAATTAATTGTCCAAGATAGAAATCAGAAGCCTAAGGAAGAATGGAAGAAACCTCAACCTCAGATTGAGAGAGGTGGAAGCTCACAGAGAGGGAAATATGCTGGACAGAAAGGGAAATATGTTGGACAGAAAGGGCAGTATGTTGATCAGAGAGGAGAGTATGTTGATAACAATATTTTTCCTCGTACCATAGGTAGAGGAAGAGGAAGAGGTGGAGTAATAAAGTGATTCACATGCGGAAAGGCTGGACACAAGTCTTATGAATGTCCAGACAAGAAGAAAGAAAGCGGAGAGGCTCACATTGTTGAGGCACAAAAGTAGAATGTTGAAGCAGAGCATGCTGAAGGCAGAAGATCACTAATGATGCGAAAAGCTCTTTTGACACCAGAGAAAGAGGTGGAGAGTTCGGTCCAAAGAAATAGAATTTTTAGGACTACATGCAAAACCAAGGACTGGAAATTCAAAGTCATTATAGACAATGGGAGCACAGATAATCTTGTTTCAACAAGGATGGTAGAAAAGCTGGATTTGGAAACAACTGAACATCCCAACCCATACAAGGTTTCATGGTTGCAATAAGGACATTAGGTAAATGTCACTAAACAATGTTTAGTTGAATTTAAAATAGGAGGATATAGAGATGAAATACTCTGTGATGTTATTCCTATGGATGTTTGTCATCTATTGCTGGGTAGACCATGGCAGTATGATAGGAATGTGATTCATGACAGGAGAATGAACACATACACCCTAAAGAAGAATGGGAGAACTCACATGCTGTTGCTGATCAAAGATAAAGAAATAAAACTGGAGGTGAGTAACACTGTAGTTCTCATGAGTGGGAAGGAACTTCTTACAGAAGTTAAGAAGAAGGAGGAACCACAATTCATTGTGGTCAGGAAGCCTAAGATTGTTTTAACCAGTACAAAGGTAGATGATTTACCGAAAGAGGTTCAGAACTTGCTGGAAGAGTTTGTTGATATAGTAGTGGACGAATTGTCTTGTTCGTTTCCACTGATAAGAAGTGTGAGTCGTCACATTGATCTCATACCAGTAGCTAGTTTTCCAAACAAATCCGCGTACAGATTGATGCCGCAGGAGAATGAGGAGGTCAAAAGACAAGTCCAAGATTTGATGGACAAAGCGTTGGTCAGAGAAAGCTTGAGTCCGTGTGCTATTCCGATAGTACTCAGTTCGAAGAAATATGGAGGCTGGAGGATGTGTACTGACTCGAGGGCGATCAACAAGATAACTATCAGGTACAGATTTCCATTACCAAGAATGGATGATCTGATGGACTGTTTAAGTGGGGCTAAATTTTTTTCAAAGATTGACTTGAAGAGTGGTTATCATCAGATTCGCATGAGAGAGGGTGACGAATGGAAAATAGCCTTCAAGACTAATGAGGGGTTGTATGAATGGCTTGTTATGCCATTTGTCTTAACAAATGCACCAAGTACCTTCATGCGGTTAATGAATGAAGTCCTGAGGGATTTCATCAGAAAATTTGTCATTGTGTACCTTGATGATATATTGATTTTCAGCAGAACAGAGGCAGAACATCTGAAACATTTAGCTACGGTGATGAAGAGGCTATAGCAGGAGAAGTTGTGTATAAATATGAAGAAGTCCTCATTCATGAAGACAAAACTCATTTATTTGGGGTTCATTATTTCTGCGGATAAGTTGAGGATGGATCTAGATAAGGTGGAGGTAATCAAGAATTGGCCGTCACCAAAGAATATCTTTGAAGTTTGAAGTTTTCACGGATTGGCTAGTTTCTACCGAAAATTCATTAGGAATTTTAGTGGAATTAGTGCACCGATGATGGACACAGTGAAGAAGAGACATAAGTCTTTTCACTGGATAAAAGAAGCCTAGAAGAGTTTTAATTTGATGAAAAGGAAGATCATGGAACAACCAATTCTGGTGTTGCCTGATTTCCAGAAGACATTTTAGGTTAAGTGCGATGAAAGTGGATTTGCAATAGGGGCAGTCTTAAGCCAGGAAGACAGGTCGATAGTATACTTCAGTGAGAAGCTGAATGAAGCAAAGATGAAATACTCCATGTATGACAAGGAGTTTTATGCTATCATCCAAGCATTGAAGAAATGGAGGCATTATTTAATCCCCAAAGAGTTTGTTTTATATAGTGATATTCATGCATTGCAATTTGTGACTCAACAAGAAAAGTGGAATCAAAGACATGTAAAATGGGTTGAATATATGCAAAATTTCACTTTTGTGATTAAACATATTTCTGGTACTGCTAACAAAGTTGTTGATGCTTTGAGCAGGAAGTGTTTTCTATTGCAGGAGTTCAGAGTCAAAACATTGGGTTTTGATGATCTCAGGGACATGTACACAGATGATTCAAAATTTAAAGAGGTGTATGAAGTAGTTGAGAATCCAATTCTCAGGGATAGAAGCGCCAGTGGGCTGAATACATGATCTAGGACGGGTTGTTGTTTAAGGGTAATCAGCTTTGTATTCCAAAATGCTCCATGAGAGAAAATTTGTTGAAGGAGAAACACAGTGGAGGATTGGCCGGACATTTCGGTCATGACAAGACATTCGGAAAGTTGAATGAGTCATATTTTTGGCCAGGAATGCAAGAAGAAGTTAAAAGATTTGTGGACAGATGCAGGATTTTTCAGCATTCAAAAGGAAAGAGGAGGAATGCAGGATTTTATCAACCATTTCCCATACCTGAGAGGCCATGGGATGCAGTCAGCATGGACTTCATATTGGGGTTTCCAAGAGTACAAAGAGGGTTTGACTCAATCTTTGTGGTGGTGGATAGATTTTCCAAAATAGCACACTTCATACCATTTCAGAAAACCAGTGATGCAACTCACATTGCGAACCTGTTTTTCAAAGAAGTCATTCGACTTCATGGCTTACCAAGGACCATAGTTTTAGATCGAGACACGAAGTTCATAGGAAACTTTTGGAGGACCTTATGGAAGAAGTTGGGAACTAACTTGTCATTTAGTTCATATTATCATCCTCAGACGGATGGACAAATAGAAGCGGTGAACAGAAGTCTGGGAGACTTACTGAGAAGCTTGGTGACAGAACACCACAGCCAGTGGGACAACATATTACCACAAGCAGAATTTTCTTACAATGATTCAATCAACAGAAGCACGGGACAGAGTCCATTTCAGATTGTCTATGGAATGCAACCAAGAGGAATTTCTGAGTTGAGGGATTCAGAACAGACTGTGACTAGGAGCGCTAGTGCAGAAGATTTCACAGAGGCGATGAAGGAGCTTCACAGCCAAGTGAAAGAACGATTACAGAGTTCGAGCCAGGAATATAAACGAAGAGAAGATCAACATAGAAGACAACTTCAATTTGAATTTGGTGATTTTATCCTCGTACATTTGAGAAAGGAAAGGTTCCCGAGAGGAACATATAATAAACTCAAGATGAAGAGAATCGGACCATGCAAGGTATTGAAGAAATTTGGGACGAATGCTTACGAGATTGAATTACTCGATGGGATCAAAATTTCTCTGATATTCAATATCTCAGATTTGTACCCTTATAAAGATGAGGAAGCAGGGACAGGTAATGAACAACCAGAGATTCAGTGGAAAAAACAAATGCCAGTTGCAGAAAATCCGTAGATGGAGCGCATACTGGACAAAAGGGTCAGTAAGAGGACCAGAAGAAAAGAATACTTTGAATACTTGGTCAAGTGGAAAGGCCATCCAGTTGAAGATTCCAGCTAGGAGAACGAAGCCGAAATACAGAAGCATGGATGGACCGTGCATGAGCTCATGGACAGGAGCCCATGAAAATTTTCAAGCGAGGGAGTATGATGCCGGAGCATCTCAAACAAGCCAGCACAGAGATAGAAGATAGCTGGAAAAGCACCCAACACAAATTTTGAAAACGTTATGAAATGTTAATAAGATCACTAAACGAAGGGGACACTTGTAAATTGTAAAAGGACCTTGAGCGATCTGCTCTCGTCCTTAGTAGGTAGAAGGCATTTATATTAGTTAATGCAAGTAAATAGAGTTTAATGCATAGATTAGATAGCTTAGAGTGAAACAGGGAAAACAGAATATAGACACCCTCATTATATTATTGTAGAATAGAAGGGAAGAACATTTCCAAGAGAAGATCATACAGAGCTGAGAGTAGAGAACTGTAGTTTGAAGACACCCATGTACAGATATTTGAATTAATAGAAAAGCTTCGATTCAAATTCATGGTGTTGTGTTTATTTTTTGTATACGTATGTTGAATGGTATGTTCATGGTCATTTACTCTTTCTGTTATACATTTGCTTTTTATGCTATGTATGAATGATTTCAAGTTAAATGCTTGAATTCTGAGAGAGAGAGAGTAAAGGAAATGAGTTTCAATTGTTTTTCTGTCTGAGCGAGAGTTCCTGCAAGGAGTGAAGTGTAATTTTTCCGCAAGGAGTACATCGACAAGGTTTCGAGTTGTGTCTCTGAAGTTTCAGATAGATTTGCTTTTGTTTCATTTCCGAACAGAAGTGAAGTTAGGCACAGGAGCCGTGCAAAGTGTGTGCAGGCCGAGAGTAGTTTCAGGTTTTGTAAGACCTAGAGGACTGTTGAGAGACTGTTGCTGCAAGGAGTGCGCAAAGTCGAAGGACTTCAATTCTTTGAAGTAATTGAAGAGTTTGCCGTAAGGAGTGCGTGCATTATTTTTTTGAAAGACTCAGAGTCGTGAGAAAGCTCAGGAAGTATAGAGTCTTCACAGTTGTCGAAGAGAAGCATAGGAGGTTGGTTCCTTGAAGCCTTGAAAAGAAGCGCAACGACGTTGAGTTGCAGATAGTTAAGTCCTGCAGAGAAAGACTTTATTTATTTCGCAGGAGTTCTTGAGAAGGGAGAAGTGGACGGTCAAAATTCTTTGTGGAGAATTTGCGAAATCCCGCCAGCCATCAGATTTGGAAGAGATGCAAGGAGGTTACGGTGAGCATTCTGCAAGTGTAAGCTTAGGAGAGAGAGGGTCGTAGATCTGAACCAATGAGGACCATTGGATTCACCCGTCAACTTTCATTTCAGGAATTCATGGGTCAAAGGACCGAAACTTCAGTCTTTGGATTCACAAGATTGCGAAGTCCGAAACCCCGATGAAAGGCGAAAGGTTACACAGAGAAAGACTTAGACACATGGCAGATTTCCAGTGTTTCGGCATTTCAGAGCTCGGGGTTCGGAACTTCGAAGTTCGAGGAATCGACATTCTCATTGATAAAGAGTGGAACCCCTTCACATTTGCGATTTCTGAAATCGCGACATAACCGTTTAGCCTATCGGCGAAATCATGAATCGGGAAATCGGGGATCGTGGTATCGAGAGGTTTGAGAATTGAGAGTCCAGGACTCCTGATACACGAAAGTACGAAACTTGTAGACGTGTAAAATGAGGAAGTGACAGGTGGCGAGAAGTCAAGTCAGCGGAGGACTGCAGTTGAAATGACGCGTGGATAGGGTTGTGGGACCCTTAATAGTTGCAAAAGTCCTTTCGGGATATCGAGACTCGGAAGGTGGAGTGGGCACAAAACTCTTGCACTTCGAGTTCCCGGTGCATGAAATTGCGTTGACCGTCGGATCAAAGGGAGGATCCATAACCGTTGATTGGTGATTATGGTGGAACATTTGGTTTCCATCATTTTATCAGAACTCAGCATATCGGGGTTCAGATATATGAAAGGAATAGAGTGTTAGGCTGGAGGACTCACGATGGCGCGAGGTCCGATCTCCCGAAGTGTGAAAAGGTGAATTTTCCGAAGTTTACTATGGGTGTAGATTTCTCGTAAGGGAAATAGAAGAGCCATTTGTCGAGAGCTCTTCGAGCCAAAGGAGAAGAATCGTCCTGTGTGCGTGGACTTCCGACCTGCGGGTTTGGGAGGACTGCGTCAGGTGTGGTATCAGAGCCTGATTCTTGTTTGTACATTTTAGGTAGAAAAAGTGAGAAGGAATTTTAGCCATGCCACCGAGGAGAAGAGACAGGAAAACACCTAATCCGCCAGAGGAAAGGGAAATGCCAGAAGAAAGGGGTAGGCAGGTGCAAAACCTAGCCATGGAAAGAGGGATACATGACATACACGCCAGACTTGTGGACATGGAAATAAAACAAAGGCCCAGAGATAATGTTGGAGATATCAGTGAGTCCAAAAATGAAGATGACGCTGGACATGGAGGAGAAGAATTCACAGCAGAAGATGCAGTAGATGAACGCTTGATTAGAGATGTTGCAAGAATGAGTGCAAGAGCCAATATGGACATTCCATTTTATGAGGGAAATCTAGATGTAGAAGAGCTTCTAGATTGGATTAGAGCTCTGGACACATACTTTGACTATGAAGATGTCGAAGAGGACAAGAAGGTCAAACATGTTGTCACGAGATTAAAGGGACATGCAACATTGTGGTGGGATGAACTACAAGCTGACAGACGCTGCCAAGGAAAGCAGAAGATCAAGAGTTGGGATCAGATGATTGCAAAGATGAAGGAAAAATTTATTCCCAGGGATTACCAAATTACTTTGTTTCGAAGAATGCAAAATTTGAGACAGAAGTTGATGTCAGTAAAGGAGTACACTGAAGAGTTCTACAGGCTGAACTTTAGAGCAGGTCATCATGAAAGTAATGATGAAAAGGCTTCCAGGTATATGAATAGCCTGAGATATGAAATTCAGGATGAGATGAGCATGATGACCATCCGAACGGTGGAATATGCTTATCAAATGGCTCTAAAGGTGGAAGAGAAGCTGAGCCGAAAGCAAGTTCAAAGAGGCTGAGGAAGAATTGAGCCTAGAGGAAAATTAATTGTCCAAGATAGAAATCAGAAGCCTAAGGAAGAATGGAAGAAACCTCAACCTCAGATTGAGAGAGGTGGAAGCTCACAGAGAGGGAAATATGGTGGACAGAAAGGGAAATATGTTGGACAGAAAGGGTAGTATGTTGATCAGAGAGGAGAGAATGTTGATAACAATATTTTTCCTCATACCATAGGTAGAGGAAGAGGAAGAGGTGGAGTAATAAAGTGCTTCACATGCGAAAAGGATGGACACAAGTCTTATGAATGTCCAGACAAGAAGAAAGAAAGCGGAGAGGCTCACATTGCTGAGTCACAAAAGAAGAATGTTGAAGCAGAGGATGCTGAAAGCAGAAGATCACTAATGATGCAAAAAGATCTTTTGACACCAGAGAAAGAGGTGGAGAGTTTGGTCCAAAGAAACAGACTTTTTTGGACTACATGTAAAACCAAGGACTGGAAATTCAAAGTCATTATAGACAGTGGGAGCACAGATAATATTGTTTCAACAAAGATGGTAGAGAAGTTGGAGTTGGAAACAACTGAACATCCCAACCCGTACAAAGTTTCATGGTTGCAATAAGGACATCAGGTAAATGTCACTAAACAGTGTTTAGTTGAATTTAAAATAGGAGGATATAGAGATGAAATACTCTGTGATGTTATTCCTATGGATGTTTGTCATCTATTGTTGGATAGACCATGGCAGTATGACAAGAATGTGAGTCATGACAGGAGAATGAACACATACACCCTAGAGAAGAATGGGAGAACTCACATGTTGTTGCCGATCAAAGATAAAGAAATAAAACCGGAGGTGAGTAACACTATACTTCTCATGAGTGGGAAGGAACTTCTTACAGAAGTTAAGAAGAAGGAGGAACCACAATTCATTGTGGTCAGGAAGCCTAAGATTGTTTTAACCAGTACAAAGGTAGATGATTTACCGGAAGAGGTTCAGAACTTGGTGGAAGATTTTGCTGATATAGTAGTGGACAAATTGTCTTGTTCGTTTCCACCGATAAGAAGTGTGAGTCGTCACATTGATCTCATACCAGGAGCTAGTTTTCCACACAAAGCCACGTACAGATTGATGCCGGAGGAGAATGAGGGGGTCAAAAGACAAGTCCAAGATTTGATGGACAAAGGGTTGGTCAGAGAAAGCTTGAGTCCGTGTGCTATTCCAACAGTACTCAATCCGAAGAAAGATGGAGGCTGGAGGATGTGTACTGACTCGAGGGCGATCAACAAGATAACTATCAGGGACAGATTTCCATTACCAAGAATGGATGATCTGATGGACTGTTTGAGTGGGGCTAAATTTTTTTCAAAGATTCACTTGAAGAGTGGTTATCATCAGATTCGCATGAGAGAGGGTGACGAATGGAAAATATCCTTCAAGAATAATGAGGGGTTGTATGAATGGCTTGTTATGCCATTTGGCTTAACAAATGTACCAAGTACCTTCATGCGGTTGATGAATGAAGTCCTGAGGGATTTCATCAGAAAATTTGTCATTGTGTACCTTGATGATATATTGATTTTCAGCAGAACAGAGGCAGAACATATGAAACATTTAGCTACGGTGATGAAGAGGCTATAGAAGGAGAAGTTGTTGATAAATATGAAGAAGTCCTCATTCATGAAGACAAAACTCATTTATTTGGGGTTCATTATTTCTGCGGATAAGTTGAGGATGGATTCAGATAAGGTGGAGGTAATCAAGAATTGGCCGTCACCAAAGAATATCTTTGAAGTTTGAAGTTTTCACAGATTGGCTAGTTTCTACCGAAAATTCATTAGGAATTTTAGTGGAATTAGTGCACCGATGATGGACACAGTGAAGAAGAGACATAAGTCTTTTCACTGGACAGAAGAATCCTAGAAGAGTTTTAATTTGCTGAAAACGAAGATCACGGAACAACCAATTCTGGTGTTGCCTGATTTCCAGAAGACATTTTAGGTTAAGTGCAATGAAAGTGGATTTGCAATAGGGGCAGTCTTAATCTAGGAAGAAAGGCCGATAGTATACTTCAACGAGAAGCTGAATGAAGCAAAGATGAAATACTCCACGTATGACAAGGAGTTTTATGCTATCATCCAGGCATTGAAGAAATGGAGGCATTATTTAATACCCAAAGAGTTTGTCTTATATAGTGATATTCATGCATTGCAATTTGTGACTCAACAAGAAAAGTGGAATCAAAGACATGTAAAATGGGTTGAATATATGCAAAATTTCACTTTTTTGATTAAACATATTTCTGGTACTGCTAACAAAGTTGTTGATGCTTTGAGCAGGAAGTGTTTGCTATTGCAGGAGTTCAGAGTCAAAACATTGGGTTTTGATGATCTCAGGGACATGTACACAGATGATTCAAAATTTAAAGAGGCGTATGAAGTAGTTAAGAATCCAATTCTCAGGGATAGAAGCCAGTGGGATGAATACATGATCTAGGACGGGTTGTTGTTTAAGGGTAATCAACTTTGTATTCCAAAATGCTCCATGAGGGAAAATTTGTTGAAGGAGAAACACAGTGGAGGATTGGTCGGACATTTCGGTTATGACAAGACATTCACAAAGTTGAATGAGTCATATTTTTGGCCAGGAATGCAAGCAGAAGTTAAAAGATTTGTGGACAGATGCAGGATTTTTCAGCATTCGAAAGGAAAGAGGCAGACTGCAGGATTTTATCAACCATTGCCCATACCTGAGAGGCCATGGGATGCAGTTAGCATGGACTTCATATTGGGGTTGCCAAGAGCACAAAGAGGGTTTGACTCAATCTTTGTGGTGGTGGATAGATTTTCCAAAATAGCACACTTCATACCATGTCAGAAAACTAGTGATGCAACTCACATTGCGAACCTGTTTTTCAAAGAAGTCATTCGACTTCATGGCTTACCAAGGACCATAGTTTTAGATCGAGACATGAAGTTCATAGGACAATTTTGGAGGACCTTATGGAAGAAGTTGGGAACTAACTTGTCATTTAGTTCATCTTATCATCCTCAGACGGATGGACAAATAGAAGCGGTGGACAGAAGTCTGGGAGACTTACTGAGAAGCTTGGTGATAGAACACCACAACCAGTGGGACAACATATTACCACAGGCAGAATTTTCTTACAGTGATTCAATCAACAGAAGCACGGGACAGAGTCCATTTCATATTGTCTATGGAATGAAACCAAGAGGAATTTCTGAGTTGAGGGATTCAGAACAGACTGTGACTAGGAGCGCTAATGCAGAAGATTTCGTAGAGGCGATGAAGGAGCTTCACAGCCAAGTGAAGGAATGATTACAGAGTTCGAGCCAGGAATATAAATGAAGAGCATATCAACATAGAAGACAACTTCAATTTGAAGTTGGCGATTTTATCCTCGTACATTTGAGAAAGGAAAGGTTCCCGAGAGGAACATATAATAAACTCAAGATGAAGAAAATCGGACCATGCAAGGTCTTGAAGAAATTTGGGACGAATGCTTACGAGATTGAATTACTCGATGGGATCGAAATTTCTCTGATATTCAATATCTCATATTTGTACCCTTATAAAGCTGAGGAAGAAGGGATAGGTAATGAACAACCAGAGATTCAGTGGAAAAAACAAATGCCAGTTGCAGAAAATTCGCAGATGGAGCACATATTGGACAAAAGGGTCAGTAAGAGGACCAGAAGAAAAGAATACTTTGAATACTTGGTCAAGTGGAAAGGCCATCCAATTGAATATTCCAGCTGGGAGAACGAATCCAAAATACAGAAGCATGGATAGACCGTGCATGAGCTCATGGATAGGATCCCATGAAAATTTTCAAGCAAGGGATTATGATGCATGAGCATCTCAAACAAGCCAGCGCAGAGATAGAAGACAGCTGGAAAAGCACCCAGCACAAATTTTGAAAACGTTATGAAATGTTAATAAGATCACTAAACAGAGGGGACACTTGTAAATTGTAAAAGGACCTTGAGCGATCCGCTCTCGTCCTTAGTAGGTAGAAGGCATTTATGTTAGTTAATGCAAGTAAATAGAGTTTAATGCATAGATTATACAGCTTAGAGTGAAATAGGGAAAACAAAATATAGACACCCTCATTGTATTATTGTAGAATAGAAGGGAAGAACATTTCCAAGAGAAGAGCATACAGAGCTGAGAGTAGAGAACTGTAGTTTGAAGACACCCATGTACAGATATTTGAATTAATAGAAAAGCTTCGATTCAAATTCATGGCGTTGTGTTTAATTTCTGTATATGTATGCTGAATGGTATGTTCATGGTCATTTACTCTTTCTATTATACATTTGATTTTTATGCTATGTATGAATGATTTCATGTTAAATGCTTGAAGTCTGAGAGAGAGAGAGAGTAAAGGAAATCAGCTTCAATTGTTTTTCTGTCTGAGCGAGAGTTCCTACAAGGAGTGCAATGGAATTTGTCCGCAAGGAGTGCATCGAAAAGGTTTCAGAGTTGTGTCTCTGAAGGTTCAGATAGATTTGCTTTTGTTTCATTTCTGAACAGAAGTGTAGTTAGGCATAGGAATCGTGAAAAGTGTGCATAGACCGAGAGTAGTTTTAGGGTTTGTAAGACCTGGAGGTCTCTTGAGAGATTGCTGCTGCAAGGAGTGCGTAGAGTCGAAGGAATTCAATTCTTTGAAGTGATTGAAGAGTTTGGCGCAAGGAGTGCGTGCAAGAGTTTTCTGAAAGACTCAGAGTGGTTTGAAAGCTCAATAAGTATAGAGTCTTTGCAGTTGTCGAAGAGAAGCACAGGAGGTTGGTGCCTTGAAGCCTTGAAAAGAAGCGCAATGACATTGAGTTGCAGATAGTTAAGTCCCGCAGAGAAAGACTTCATTTATTTTGTAGGATTTCTTGAGAAGGGAGAAGTGGACGGACATAATTCTCTGTGGAGAATTCGCAAAATCCTGCCAGCCGTCAGATCTGGAAGAGACGCAAGGAGGTTACGGCGATCGTTCTGCAAGCGTAAGCTTAGGAGAGAGAGGGTCGTAGATCTGAACCAACGAGGACCGTTGGATTCACCCGTCAAGTTTCATTTCGAGAATTTGTTGGTCAAAGGACTGAAACTTCAGTCTTTGCATTCGTGAGATTGTGAAGTCTGAAACCTCGACGAAAGGTGGAAGGTTATGCAGAGAAAGTCTTAGACACGTGGCAGAGTTCCAACGTTTCGGCGTTTTTGAACTCGGGGTTCAGAACTTCCGAGTTCGGGGAATTGACATTCTTGTTGATAAAGAGTGGAACCCCTTCACATTTGCAATTTCTGAAATCGCAACAAAACCATTTAGCCTATCGGAAAAATCACGAATCGGGAAATCGGGGATTGTGGTATCGAGAGGTTCAGGAATCGAGAGTCCAGGACTCCCGATACACGAAAGTCTGAAACTTGCAGACATGTAAAAAAAGGAAGTGACAGGTGGCGAGAAGTCAACTCAACAGAGGATTGCAGTTGAAACGACGCGTGGAAAGGGTTGTGGGACCCAGAACAGTCGCAAAATTCCTTTTGGGATATCGAGACTCGGAAGGTGGAGTGGATGCAAAACTCTTTCACATCGAGTTCCCGGTGACCGAAATTGCGTTGACCGCCAGATCAAAGGGAGGGTCCAGAACCGTTGATTGTTGATTGAGGTGGAATATTTGGTTTCCATCATTTTATTGGAACTCGACATATCGAGTTTTGAAGATCTGAAAGGCATAGAGTGTTAGGTTACAGGACTCACGAAGGCACGAGGTCCGATCTCCCGAAGTGTGAAAAGGGGAGTTCGCCGAAGTTTACTATGGGTGTAGATTTCCTGTAAGGGAAATAGAAGAGCCATTTGCCGAGACCTCTTTGGGCCAAAGGAGAAGAACGGTCCTGTGTGCGTGGACTTCCGACCTGTAGGTTTGGGAGGACTGTGTTAGGTCATAGGGCTGCGTCATCAATAAACACCTTGAATTTTTTCAAGAGATGTTAGTACAAGTTTGTCGAAGATTTCTCTCACAGACAAGATAGCCGGAGGTTTGGATGACATAGAGACATAGACACTGCATGAGATTAATTTCAAGTTAGTTTTATTCACATTTAATTTCTATTATTAGTCTATTGTATTAGTGATACAAGACAATTTGAATTGGCTACCATTACTCTATCCTTGTTTCAGATTATGTTTTATTAGCATTTTTTTAAGTTCTTAGATCCTAGATTATAAAACAAAAAATATAACAATATGTGCTTCCTTTATCTACTTTCAAAAACAAGTACCAAACATTTATTTTGCAAGGCATTCATCAGAAACTTGCAATTTGTAAATACCATGTTCATAATCCCATATTTATATTTACGTTTTTTGAAACACTTGTAAATAATTAGATTCACATATATAGTATTATAGTTTTAGCTTTAGAGCAGATTATTTCTTTGTTTTAGGACCCTAGTTGGCTAACAGAGCCATTAAAATCGTCAGAGTAGATCACACCAAACGGCTTGGGTTAATTAGACAACCCCGGTCTGGATCTATTCTTCCAGTTGATGGTGTGTCACTTACGCCCGTCAACAAGACCCCATGTTCACCTTTCAACCTCACATGATACACATGTGAGGCATCATAGACCTAATGATTTCCATGGCCTCATACCCATCATGCATTTATTTGTGGTATTGGATGTTATAAGTACTTCTAAAGAGAAAGTGGCTAAGGAATCTCCTTTTTGAACTTCTTCATTGCTCCCCATCCCATTGAACCTTTTTTTTTCTTTTAGTTTTTTTCCCCTTGAATTGAACTTTTACCTCACCTCACCCTTGTAATCATTACATATTGTATTCCTTGTAGTAACATGAATCAAATTTGACCTACAATATATATTAATATCTAAATTAAATATTTATCTAATAAAGCACACATACAATGGAAAAAGTTACATTAATGATCATATAAATTTCTCAAAAAACGTATTCAGCTAATAAAACACTAATCCAATGAGAATTGTATGGTCTTTCATTTTCTTTTTCACTCAAGTTCAATTGTATGTAGAAATTTTTCGCATCTTTGAATGGTATGGAAGTTAGATCGTTCAGTTTGGGATATTAGTCCCAACTTGTTTTTCTTTGGTTGTCCTTGGTAAAATATAAGAAAGGAGAAAAATGAGTTAGGACCTTCACATTGACCACCCTAGTTTATTTCCCTAGTTTATTTAGTTTGAATAGAAAGTAATTAAGAAGGAAGCTAGAAGCCACTTAAAGTTTGCCATGCCCACTTTTTATCACTTGAAAACAACTATCAAAATTGAATCTTTTCTAGTTATTTGAAGGGTTTTAAACATGTTTTATAAGGATAATTCAAAAAACATCCTTCAAAAAAAATGTAAATTGTCAAAATTATTTGTCATTTATGAAGGACAACAAATATCATAAAATATTAAAGGAAGGGTCATATTTTGAATGAATTTTAATATTTGGATGGTCAATGATCATTGCTTAATCACACAACATTTCTCTTTGGGATATAAAGACTAAATCATCTCTATTCTAGTCAGCTCTTATATATTCTCTGATAAATATGCTACCACCATATTGATGTATGTGCTATTTTAAGTATCACTTAATGAAATCTTACCAAAGAAGCTCACCCACCTTGTTTGTGTGAATCCCCACTTGAATTCATTTTTTATAAGCATTGTTGATTCTTTTCAATATGGGAATTGGCATCCCATTTGTTTGCATATATCATGTTTTTGAATCCCACACTCATCATAATTTCATTTTATTTATTATCTTTATCTCTAACATTTGCCACAATGTCATTTCCTTGGTGGTCTTGATGCTTAATTTCCTTTAGTTTCATGTTTCTATGGATCTTGGAAAACTCCAAATCATAAAAATATTAACCTAAATAATAAGAAATATATGCAATTATGCTATATTTTAATGCTCCTAGAGACTTATAATGCAAGTAGGGTGTCCCATTGCTTTTATAGTATTTTGATGTAATTATCATGCTTCAACAAAGGTCTTCAGATCTACTACAATTTATTCTTTTCTAATGAGATCAATAATGAACAAGACTCCCATGGTTAATTAGGATTGCACATGTTCAAAATATGAATATGAGATGAAGTGCTCATGCATACATATATTACATCCTCTTTTATACAGGTGTTCACAAAAATGATGGATTTTGTCATTGTGTCTAAAGTTTTATATTGTCATTTTTAACACTTTGAAATTCCTCCCAAAAAAAACTTGATATAAATGTTTATTATTATTGATGTATGTATAACCCATCAAAATGTTATATTTAATATTACAAAGCATAATTATTATTAAATTTTATTCAAATTTCAACTTATCTATTTAATTATTCATTAAATTTTAACATTTTAAATAATCATAAGGAAACTGAGCAGTCCCGTGCCATTTATGATTCATGGAACCTTAGTCGCCTCATGCATTTATTGTTGTCTCTTTCAGCTATAAAACGAACTAAAAACGTAATAGAAAAATATATAAACATAAAATCAGATGCCAGACATAAAATGATGAACACGGAGATTAATGTGTGTTATCACTGAAATTTCGTCCGCAAGTGGTTACAGGAATCCATCATCTCCAAACACCTATTATTTCATTCATGGCCCAAAAATGCATTTCCAAAGGGCACAAACTATACAAATGGTTATAAAATCAGCATGCGCTTAGAATATAAAGGAAGCGTGCGCACGTGAGCCAGTCGAAAATGCAGGGAAAGCATACATGCACCCGATGCATGACTATGGATGCAAAAAGCCGCGCACAACTCAGAACGATTCATCAATGATTCTGGTTGGCCTCCCACCCACTTCTGGTTCAGCTCCCAAGTCGATTTGACCCCCAAATCCGACCTAAATCCAAGTGGGGGACTGGTCAAAGACCTAAAGTACCCCTTGTTCACACTAAAGACCGGTTGGATAATGCCTAGAAGATTTTCTATAAAAATAGGCCATGAGTGCACTATTTTTCAAGAATCTATTTGTATTTTTATGTTGCCTCTATTCTCCTGTAAGGAACCTCTTTCCTCATTGGAGCATACAAGTACCATTTCATTAGGCTATTCACATCACCTCTTGAGTGAATGAGCTTTGGATTTCTTCACCATTTCCTTTTAGTTTGTTATTTTTAAGAAGAGCTCTCTCATTGGGGATTCAAGAGACCTCCCTTAGAGGAAGAGGGGACCCAAAAGTCTCCCTTTCTCTTTGGTGTTTGCCCACTAATACAATCTATCCATTGGTGGCATGAATATTGGTCAATTGTTTTGCTAATTTTTGTTCTAATTCCCTTATGCACTTTAGTTTAGTTTCTTTAATTGTTGTTAGCTTATTTGTTTGTTTATTTATTGTTCTTGATATTTCTAACTCTTGCACTAACTTCTGTCCTATCAAGCTAACCCAACTGGACTTGCAAGTGTCCCTCTTTTGCTCATTCAAGTGACGAAAATGATACAACAGATTGGCGACTCTATTGGGGATAGGTATCAATTTACTCCCCATTTGGGTTGTTTGAGAACTTATTTTTTATTTATTTAACTTTCAAGGATCATAACCAGCCCAACCCTACCTGCAAAAAGATAAATTCAGAGCTGAGATAAGAGAATTCCATCGAAATTTTCTTCGCGACCACGTATAAGAATGTGTGCACGTTTTTCAGCCTACAGGCGCGTCTTCCGAGCACATGCACTAAAAGAACTATTTTTTTCAGCACATTCTGAGCACTTGCACCAATAGGTCGTTGTTTATCTATGCATTGGCTCCACATGCGCCTCTGTCTACTTTGCGACCCGCGCACCTATCCAAAAATTCAACATTGTAAGAGTTTTTTGTGATGTTTTGAAGGCCCATAGCCTTCTAAATATTGATTCTATGCAATTTGTATTATGCACCACACTTAGATTCCATCTCTACATGAAGGGTTAGTCAAAACATAAGCACTTAAGGGGTCAAAATCCATATTTTTTCTCTTTTTTCTTTCATTTTACCACATGGATGGCTTGCTTTGATTGTAAAAGTTAAGTTGGAATCATTCAATATCACATATATGAACACTTGCATTGGGACCATAAATCAAACTTCAATCATAGAGTATGCTCTTCTCTTGCACCATAAAGTGATCTTGAGAATCAAAAAAATGATTTAAGGAAGATTTCATCTCCCTTAAGGACAAAATCTTTAGGAGAGGACAAAAATCCCATTTGGGACTCCTCTTAGTTTATTTTCAAAAACATCTTAAATTTGTAAGGGCCCACACATTCCCACATTTTGCAAAGATAGGCTAGTTTTGAAGCTACTTTCTTACTCTACATCACTAGGGGAGTTTAAATATTATTGTAACAGGCCCATACATGCCCACATGTCCACAATCTAGGATAGTCTTTTGAATCTTTCTTAGATCAAATCACATTACAAATTTTAAAGGATTGGTAAGGATCCGCATGTCCACATGCTAGTTCTCTAGGGACTTTAAAATTCCACAAGGTTGTACCAATGGAATCTAGTAAGATAGGTAATCAAGATTGTAAGGACCACACGAAGTCCACATGCTAGAAGGTGACACCTAACTTATTAAAAATTTGACACATTTTATCACTTGATCACACAGAAAGTCACTACTCACTCTATGGAGGTTGAAGTAAGTTTCCCCCAAAGGGATTCCAAAACGCCCCATCCTTTTCTTGAAGGAACTATCCACTCCCACTTAATTTGAATGAGATTGGTTTACACCCCAAATCTCACAAATAACCACATCTAAATTCTTTCTAAACCTCACTAAGTTTTCCTCCACAGGAGGTGCCAAAAGAAATTGTTTAGTTTAGGTTGGATCTCGGAGATAGGCATCCAAATAACTCCCTGTTATCTGGTTCTCGCATCTTCAAACATTAGAAGTTGTCAAATAGGGAACTTTAAACACTCAAATTCAAGTGTTCCTAACACGATAATGCAGGGAGATACCCGTGAAGGGTCAAAGGCCGAGGTCCAGTTGTTCTGTGCATCCCCCCTTGAGGCACCCACCTCTTAGACGGGATCTAGCTCGTGACCCATTTCTAAGGCCGAAAATCTAAATGTTGCACTTTGACCGAGGTACCTAGTGACCAAATTTTAGGACATCTACCGAGGTGGTAGTTGTGGGCTGCAATTTCACCTTGATCGGATTTTGTATGGCTATTGGGAAATATTGCCAGCTCTTTCGGGATATGCACCCTCTACCCCCCATTATAACTGATTGTTTCACCCTTCACTAGTTTCTCTTCCGATGGCTTTAGACCCCACTGTTGATTTCTATTGGAATGTCCAGTGTTATTTGAGAGGAAGGACGTTACGTATGTTTAGGACATGAGGATTTGTTTTCTTTGTTCTCCCACACGGATAAAATCCACCTACCCACATATTTGCTTCTTTGTCAATTGATTTATGTATGATGCTCTTGTGATTACAAAATGATTGTGAGATATATTGTGAAGGTCCAAGTTATTCAAATTCTCTTATTCATTTATTACTCTCATCACCATTTTCACACATTTTCTTTGCTAATTGGACATCATAGGGGACCCACAAAATCCACAATTGTCCTTTCCAATGCCTAGTGATTTTTTATCTAGCAAATCAAAAGCCTCTTCACACTCTTCCTTTATTTATTTGGCCATTTTCTTACTCTCGGCTATATTGGCCTCCCATGCCTTTAGTATGATATCACCCCTAATTTGTTCCGCGATAGTTAATTTGGGATTTTTTGGTACCTCTTCCCTAGCCGAAGATACGACTGCCTTTTGAAAGGTGGTTCAGGTTGCAGTAGCCTCTTTTTCTCTGAAACCAATATTATCTAATGACTGACCCATCTCCCAAAAATACTCTTGGATGATCCCTACCTTAGAGAACAGGCCGTGTTGTACTGCTTCCATCTTATGATGCACTTCCAATGCCTAGGCTTGAAACACTGCTATATTTACAACCTGGCTTTCGGTAGAACTCCATTTAGCTTGCATCTGCCTTAAGAATTCTTCTTGCCAGATGACCTACCCTTGGCTTGCTTGAGTGGTCTTGTGTACTTCTTCAAGATCATATTTAAGTTGTTGAATCTCTTACCTGTCTTTGGCTCTAGCCTGTTCGAGTCCTTTTTTGACCTTGCTTTTGACATTATTCTCTACATTCCTTATTTGATCTCACAACTGATTTATCAACTGATTCCTCTTCCTTAGCCTTTCTTTCAGATTATCAACAGAAGATAGGTTGGTCATTGCAAAAGATCTTAAAGATCTTGCCACCTCTGTAGAAAACTATTCTTCTTCCAAATTTTTCCCATCTAATAATACTCTGTAATTTTTTACCATTGCACCCTCTCTCATGTGCATTTCTTTCTTCACCACGACCTTTCTTTTATTACTGAAGAATAACTCAGTGGGAGGTATATCCTCGACAAAGATAGGCATGAAATCGCTTATCAACATTGCCTCTATATTAGGGTTTCCTCTGGTGAACTGTAATGGTGTGATAACCTCAATGGGGTTGTCGATTTCTATGGACAACTTTTTCACGGCTTCTTCAGTAGTTGATTTCTCAGGCGAAGACAATGGTATATCTTCTCCATTCTTTATTATTGTCTCTTTTTTATCTTTTCCCTGGTTGTCTAGTATCTCCGTCTCTAGGATACTTCCCTTCTGAGTCGAGACCTCAACTTTCTCCTGATTTTCCAGGGTTTCTTGTTTGGCAGAGATTTTGACTTATGGATTTTGGGTCTCTTTTTGTTGTGTATCTGGAGATTTTAGGATTTTCCCTTGAAATACATTGGGTAGGTCGTTTCTCTAGTGTTTTTGGAAATTCAAAACTCAGCCATTTCACTAGGTAGCAGAGCTCGCAGTCGGCTCAGAACTTCTTGGTAAGATCTTACCTCTCGGAACATTTCGTCATGAGGGGACTCTTCATGTTCATATTTTTTAAGATTGCACCTAGCCATATGGTTTCCCATGACCCTCTGTGGGTCGTGATTCTTGAACACGATGCTAACTAGCTTTATCTCTTCTAAAGTTATATCCTCCACCCTGGAGTGACCGAAATATAATAAGGAAAATGAACCAATAGACAAAGGAAAAGATGGCCATACCTTTTTCTTCACAACTTTTAGCTCTTTGCTAATCCCACTGAGTATAGTTTGTCGTGCAACTTCATGACACACCAGTCTATCTAGTAAAAATTGCGGTAATGCATATGGAGGGACCGAGCAGCCGAAAAATTTGATATAAGAGAAATGTTCCTCTATGTACCAGTTTGCCACTTTACCCAAGCTAACCATAAGCTTGTCTGAAATTCTTAGCGGTGGGTGACCAAATATAACAATATGCATCGACACCACTACCTAGTTAAAGATTTCATAAAAGAAATCTTTTGCCTTGTCTCTCCAGAGCTTTGAATGGTAATCATGATTTGTTTATGCACTGTCTGGAGTCCAACTCCATCTCATCAGCGGGAAAGGTGTCATGAAATAGTGTGATGACCCTGGTGCTGGGCCATCACACTCTCCTCCGGCGGCTGCCGGAGTGGATTTTGAGGACATACGTCGTCATTTGGAGGCGATGTTACAGGATGTGCCTGAGGGCATATGGTCTCGCATCCAGGATGAGGGTATCCTGGAGTAGTGCGTGGGGGTTTCGCCGCCATGGCGGGCCATAGTACGACGAGCAGTAGTGGTTGGTGCTGCGATGATTGGACGACTGCAGCAGGGGCAGGAGGGACCGGTAGGGGGTGGACCACCACCGCCTGAGGGAGGGGCAGGTGGTGGTGGGCCACCACTGCCTGAGGGAGGAGCAGGAGGTGGTGTTCTAGAGGCACCATGAGTGGTGCTCTATGCACTGATGTATATATATTTTTGTATATACGCTGGTGAGCCCATTTTGTACTGAGGTTCTTCATTGGCCTACGGGTAGTTGTATGTTTTGTATGTAAACATTTGGATGGCACTGTGGACCTTTATATATACATGAGTATACACATTTGAGATCTATGTGGTGTTTACATGTTTTTTGTTAATGTTTTGATGATGTATATTCTATATATATGCCGTGACAAGTTTTTTGATATGTTTATGTATGTGTAGAGGTAGCTTGATGGGATATATGCCAATCTAACACCATGTTAGCTATGTTATCTGTAATTTGATTCAATTGTCTTGGAATATGTGTAAATGTAATGGAATCGAAATGTCGAGATAAAAGCCTAACCTGCAAGTATTTTTGAAAGAGGCAGGATCGCGTATGCGGTACACATTGTTGAGCTAGAGAACGACTAGTTGAGAGTCGAGGAAGACACTAAGGTGACGAATACGATGATGTTGGGCATCGACCAGGAGGCCAATGACAGCAATGTATTCATCTTGGTTGTTGGTCGCTGAACCCAAACATATGCCACTCGAATGGAGCATTTCATGTGAGGGGGTGTAGACAGCCCAAGCGACCGAAGCGAGATTTTGTGTCCAATGGCTGGCGTCGTCGGTGTAACCGATGTGGTAGGCTGGTGGAGGAGGCATCTGTCAAGAGAAAAAATGATAGTTTAGACGTGAGGGATGGAGAACAAATATTAAAAGCACTAAAAAAGAAAATAACCTAAAGTAAAATGACTACATTTAAACATAAAATTTCTTTAAGTATAACCCATTGACGGGTTCTTTGAGAGAGAGGCCTTCGGGAGAGGCCAAAATATATGCGCCTTTGGTGAGGCAATGTTGAATGACGTATGGGCCATGCCATAGTGACTCGAATTTTCCATGTTTAAAGGTATCGTGAGCAATGTCGTAGGCAAGGACGAGGTCACCGTTGCGAAATGAGCGAAGGTTGACATGTCGATCAAAGGTAGCCTTTGAACATTTTTTAGCTGCCTCATTGTTCTGTAACAAAGATTGACGATATTCATCTAGAGACTCTAAGTTCAGCAAATGCTACTCCATTGGAGCAGTGTCAGGTAAGAGCTCAATTGTGGTGTGTAAAGTAGGAATTTTGCACTTGATGGGAAGAGTAGCCTCAACTCTATGGTCTATATGCAATGGTGTGAAACTAGTAGTAGTTTTCACAACCGTACGGTAATCCCATAGTGCGGAAAACAACATACGATGCAAATTGGTCTTATGTTTATTAACCATGCGCTGTAACATGGTCTTGAGAACCTTGTTAACGGCTTCAACCTGTCCGTTAGATTGAGGGTAATATGGTGGGGAAAACTCGTGAGAGAATCCTAACTGAGATGAGAGTTCGATGAAGATCTCATTCTCGAAGTGCTTCTTGTGATATGAAACAAGTTGGAGTGGTACTCCAAAGCAAGAGATGACATGGTTAAATAAAAAATGCGCTACAGTTTCAGTGGTGTTGTTGAAAGTGGGCATAGCTTCTGCCCATTTGGTGAAGTAATCGACTGCGACAACAATGTATTTGTGACCATTGCTGGAGGGGGGATTACAAGTCATGAAGTCGATGCCCCATTTACAAAAAGGGCCAGTAGTGATGACTGGATGAAGAAGAGAAGGTGGTGCTCAGGCTTTGTTGGCGTAAAGTTGGCATTGATCGCATCGTTTCACGGCATGAATGCAATCGTGAAACAAAGTAGGCCAAAAGTACCCTGCTCGGATAATCTTTTGAGAAGTGGATATTCCCGATAGATGGCCCCCGCATGCACCGCTGTGGCAGTCATTTAAGACTCTATCGGCCTCATCAATGGTTAAGCATCGATGAAGGATGGTGTCGACTCCCCGCCGGTATAATATGTCTCCGATGAGGAGGTAGAAAGGGGCCTGGTAGCGAATACGATGACGATCATCGCGTGAAAGGTGGCTACCGAAATTTTGAGTTCGGAGGTAGATGAGGAGGTCGTCGTACCAAGGATCGTCTGAAGTGATGTAGAAGAGGTGTTTGTCAGGAAAGTCAGTGTTGACTGGGGCACTCGTGGTGTCAGAGGGGAGGGTCGTGAAAAGTTCGGCGAGAATGAGGGATTTCTTGCTCTTAGGTGTTGAAAATTCAAGATTGTATTCCTGAAGGATGACGATCCATCGAGCAAATTTTCCGTTAATTTGTCGACGACTGAGAAAGTATTGCATCGGGTTGGAATCTGCTATGAACTTAGTTGTGCATAGTAGAATGTAGTGACGCAGTTTCTGGACTGCAAGGACGACTGCGAGAGCGAGTTTCTCTTCGTGTTTATACTTCAAGGGTGGCCCTTAGAGGTTTTTACTAACATAATAAATGACATGCTCGCGATTGTCATCACCTAGTTGAATGGGAACTCCTGCTATTGAGACAGTTGATGCTGATACGTAGAGGATATAGTCATGATTATAGTCACGTGCACTGATTATAGGGGCGTTTGAGAGCGCCATTTTAAGATCGTCAAAGGACTATTAGGCATGTTCATCCCAGTGAAATGGGATGTTGTGATGTAGTAAGCGAAGGAAACCATGTGCGCGAATGGCATAGTCAGGGACAAATCGTCGTAGAAAGTTTGCCTTGCCTTGTAGGCTCTGGAGTTGCCATAAATTCTGAGGAGGGGGAATTTCGGTGATAGCTTGGAATTTGAGGGGGTCCACGATAATACTTCTTTGGGAAATGATAAAACCGAGGAGGCGCCCTACGGTGACGCAGAAAACGCACTTGAGGGGATTCAAGCGGATGTTGTACTGACGACACCGTTGGAAGATGATTCGTAAATCATCAAGATGTTGGGTTCATTTCTTAGATCGAGCTGTGAGGTCATCCAAGTATGCGAGGATGATATGAGCTAGATCGTGAAAAATATATGTCATTTCCCATTGGAAAGTAGCGCCAACATTCTTTAAGCCAAAAGGCATGACAGGATAAGAAAAGGTACCCCAAGGGGTAGTGAATGCGGTTTTGTATTGATCAGCTGGGTGAATTTGAATTTGATTATAACAAGAGAATTCGTCCATGAAAGAGAGAGCTTCGTGGCTTGCACATTTGTCGATGATTTGATCGATAAAGTGCATTGGGAAGTTGTCGTTGGGAAATGTGTGATTGAGATCGCAAAAGTCTGTGCAGACACGGATAGTACCATGTTTTTTGTTAACGGGTACAGGGTTGGAAACCCATGACGTGTAGGTGATGGGGTAGATGAACCTGACAACACGTAATTTGTCAATCTCATCTTTGATGGACGTTTCTTTGGAAGGGTGTAGCAGTCGTTGTTTTTCACGAATGGGTGTAATGTCGGGCTAGGTTTCGATGTGATGTTCGACGATAGAAGGATCAAGGCCAGGCATTTTCGTGTATGACTAGGAAAAAATATCTCGATATTCCTGGAAGAGAGCTTTGTAGGTGATGATTTCTTGAGGAGTGCAAGCAGCGCCAATGGTGATTTCCTCGACGACGCCATTTTTGATGGAAATGTCAATTTTAATGGTCGGGGAAATGTTGGCCATGTTTCCTTCTTCAAAAGCATCAGGGGTGGGAATGGGGCTTTTGAACCAATGGATAGGCCCTGATGAGATAAAGTCCTTGGTTTCGACTACATATATGGGATGTTGGTTAGGAGGTGTGGACACTCCTGGTAGAAAGAAGAGTGCGCGGTGGTGTAGTGTGTCCCATGGGTAGTCAGGGTTGTTTACCGCTTCAAGTATTTCCTCATCACAATGGAAGTGACAGGAATACAAGCGGTCATGAAGAGTGATATTGGTCATTGTTGGTGTGGGGATGCCCCTTGGTGATGAAGAAGTAGGGGGAATGATGGAAGGAGTTGACGATGGTTCGCTTGACATAAACCAGATATCGAAGTACTGAGGAGTACCCGTGGTAGTTGGGTGTAAAGTTTCTGGTGGGAAATGAGTGGGAGAGTTGGGGGGATTGGGGAGTGAATCCTCAGATACATCCTCTAAGAACCATGGGGGCGTTGGAAGGGCCTCAGGTTTGAGGGAAATGACATGAATAGATGTTGGTAACGAGGGAAGATCAACTATCAACTAGGTGGGTCGTCGAAGTAGGGTCAATTGGCACAACCTATATTCAATGATCATAGGACACTGGTATGTAAAATGATCTAATGATTCACATAGAGAGCAAGGGCATCTCATACGTTCATTGACTGAAGTGGTGACATAACAGATGTTAGTGATATTTGTTGAGGAGGACATAGCAGGACTGGGGTTTCTCTGGAAGCTCTGGCGTACTGCGGCTAATGTCTGCTGAAAGCGTGGCAGTGCCGGGCAATGGTGGGTATAATGGCCATATTCTGAACATATAGTGCAAGAGAATTTGGTGCGCAACCCTTTGCTACTTGAATGAGGGGTGGTAGCGGCAGTATCGGTTATAGTGGCGAGTGTTGAGGGAGTTTGATTGAGTGGGATCAAATTCTGTAACTCTGGTAGGGATGGGAAATTGTTGGTTTGGTGTCCATCTTTCTCACATAGTGCACAAGGGGGTTGAACACGTGGAGGAAGTGTAGTTGTGGGTTCCTTCTTCCTTCACCTGCCCCCAACTGTGGCAGGGGGGGTAGCGATGGGGGGTGTAGTGGGTATGGTGGGAGTAAGTATGGAAATCGTCATTGGGATTCCTTCTATTTGGGGGGGAAGGGATGGTCAAGGGACCATCTCGGGCGGATGTAAATACCAAACTGGAATTGCTAAAACCATATTGGGGAGGGTAAGCATTGCTGCTACCTGGAAAGCTTCGATGCCTGGGGGAGGGTAAAAGAAATGGATTTGAGTGATGGCTTGGGGAACTGTCTCCCAGATTGGGATATGTCCTT
>SNQJ01S0007186.1:45683-55994 GCA_010110895.2 Picea sitchensis
TGATATGACACATACCTGAATGGAAGTATGAAGGAGCGGTGGTGCGCCATGGTAAGTTCCTAATAATGATGGATCTTTAAAAATTCCAGGCCCCATCTCGACAAGGGGATATGCGTCATGACTTGTGTGGATGAGAGGAAGAATGTTATCGATGTTGGTAGATGGGTTAGGTTCATAATGGGAAACCTAGTCAATGGTAACAATCTTCCCATTGTGGGGGAACATCATTGTGCGAAAGATGGAAGAGGCAACTGCCTTCATAGCGTACATGTAGCTATGACCGAATAGGATATTATAATCGAGCAGGGCGTCGATAACTTCGATGTCGATGAGAATGGTTTTTCCCCCGAGTTCTATGGGGACATTTTGGAAGAGCCCTTCCAAAGATGATGATCGTCTGTCATAAGCTCGTAAGGTGATGGCAGAGGGTATGAGTTTGGGGGAACCAAGTTTCTGCCATACTGATTTGGACATAATGCATGTAGATGCACCTTCGTCGATGATGCACCAATGAACTGTGATGTTCCATAATTTTACTGGGATTTGAAAAGCGATCAAGGTGGGAAGGCGAGGTTCGCCGCTGTCGAGATCAAACATAATGAGCCGAGTATATGCTGGGTCGACTGCCCCCAAGGCAGAAAGTAATGATTTTTGCTGAGTGGGGAAAGTCTACAAGACCTCTAAGACTGACATGGCAGTCGAGGATTGTGCTAAGTCATCGACCAAACTATAGTTATGAGTTGCCCTAGCCTGTGGGTTGTGGACATTCCTGTGCAATGGGATGCGAGGGATGCAAAGAGGTGGCTCAATGTTAGGGCGAGGGATCACCAACGGGGGTCCCGCTAGTGTAGCGTTTGTCTCTAGAGGGATGGGAGGAGACTTGGCGGGTGCATGATACTGACGGTTACGTGTTTGCAGAAGGATTTCTTCCTCACTAGTGAGAAGGATCGTGTGATCTGTTGGATTGTTCAGATTGAGGTATTGTCCCACCTGAGGTGGGGGAGGCTGCATATCCTGTTGGGTGTTTATCACCCCTTGGTGTGGAATAGGATTTTGCAGCACGGCAAGGGGGGTTGTTTCACATATTGTTGCGGTGCCTGCTGAGCGGCAGGCGGGGCGGGAGGATGGGGTAAATTGTCAGAATCTTTCAGCCATTTGAAATCAACGATTTTGGGGAAATGATGAGTGTAATGGACAAACTCACCACAAAGGGCACAAGGGAAGTTGGTTTTAACATTATTGTTGTTTCTCCCTTGATGCTTATTATTATTGCCCCCCTGGGGGTTTTGATTCCCCTGGTTCTGGTTGCCCCTAGTAGGTTGGTATTGTTGGGGTGGATTCCCACCTTGACCTGAGTTGTTGTTGTTCCTGTTTCATCCTTTATTTTTGGAATTGTTCGATGGATGAGTTGGATTGGCTGTATTCAGTTGTTCAAAATTTTGATATTGTTTAACGAGAGAAGGTTGAACAAAATTCACCCCAGCATGAGGGTGTGGGGGAGCCATGGGTTGTGGGGGACCAGGAAATGGAAAGTACAGATTCTGTGGGGGTAACGATCCATAAGGTACATAGGAAGGTATGGTGCTTTCACTATTACTATAGGCTGAGGTAGAGGGGGTACCAAAACTTGTTGGAATAGGTGGATGTATGGTGGGTGCCGACGGTGGTCCACTAATGGGTGGTGGTATAGCAATAGGGTATGGTTGTTGATAAGGGGGTGGGGGGTAATAATGAGTGCCCCCATATGCCGGCGGGTATTGAGGTGTTCCATACATTGGTGGTTGTTGGGGTTGTGGACCGTGGTGAGTGGTGTTTCCAATCAGTCCTTCTGCTGAGTGAGACATCCCAGGTTTGTCTTGGCCAAATGGCACAGGTTTTGGGAGATCAGGAAGGACCGTGTATAAGTACCCTGACTGGGAATAGATGAGGTCGTATTGTTGATCTTTACTGATGGATTCCTCTTCTGACTAAGGGAAAGTGGAAGTGACGTCCTTACCAAGGAGAGAGACAAGTGATCTAAGAAACCAGTCAAGACATTGTTGTTTGGTGGTTTCTTCTTTTCATAAACTACGTCACCTACGCCACTCATGAATGTGATCAGCAATGTGTGTGGCTGAGGTTTGTTTGAAGTTAGTGAGTAGTTCGAGACCATTGTCGTGGCAGATTGGTAATTGGAAGAAATTCAAGAATTATTTGGCCAAGGACTCGAAAGTTGCATGGGATCCTGACTTCTCATCTACATACCATTTGGCCAATGGGCCAGTAAGTGTGCATTGAAATAAGCACAGTCTAATGGAATAATCCATGATGCTATTGGAAGAGCACCATAGGTGAAAGTTCATGACATGGTTGGCAGGGTCATCACCTGCCTTTCCTTCAAACTTGGGTATGTCTGAAGGTAGTTTGGTGGGCATTGCAGGCCAAGTGGGGTCATGCGATATAGGATCATTGGTAAGTTTTCTTAGATCTGGTATGTTAAGAGAGGCCAAATATGGCATCAGGAGTGTTGGTTGAGGATTAGCTCCTGCTATGGTGTGAGTGTGTTGTGAACCTGACCCTTGAAGGGGGATAGGTGGGTTGGTGCTTCCCCCTTGAGAGGAAGTTGGTCCCCCGCTTCTGTGTAAAGGAGAGAGAGTGGACGGATGACCTTGGGAAGTGGACCCAAGTAATGTAGAACCAAGAAAAGATGATCCTAAAATAGTAGCACTCACAAGAGTGTGTGAAGGTAGTGCCGAGGAGTGGACAAGACCAGACACTCCCCCTAAGATAAGAGTGAGGTTGAGCAAGTGTCGTGAACGACGGGGGTTCTGTGGGTCCCCTATGAGGTCGTTGTCCTCTTCCTAAAGGTTTTAAACCTTTTAAGGGAGTTGAAATTGTTTCACAATGTTTTTCTGATTCTCAAGGTCGCTTGGAGGCGCGAGAGAAGAGCATACTAAGTGATTGTTACTCAACTTATGGTCCCAATGCAAGTTAAATGTGATTAAAAATGATTCCCAACTTATATTGTGAGTCAAAATAAGCCATCCACGTGGCAAAACTGAAAGCAAAAGAGGAAATTGATTTTAACTCCCTAAGTGCCTATGTGTTTTTGACTAACCCCTCTATATGATGAGGGGACTAAGTGTGGTGCATCTTTAAAACATGCTTGAAGTCATTTTTAAGAAGGCAAATGGCCTTCCCCACATCTCAACAACTTTACAATGTGAATTTTTGCATAGATGCAGGGGTCCTAATGGAGACAGAGGTGCATAGAGCACATGTGCGTGAACAGAGATAAGTCAAAAGGTGCACATGCGCATAACTGAACTGTCACTTAAGTGCATGCACACATGATGTGCGTCTGTGGGGTAAAATACCCGCACACAGGTGACACATGGCCGAGAATGAAAAATCCGGGTGGATTTCTCTCAATTCTCCTTGGAATTGGATGATTGGCAGGTCAGCTTAGGACGGTTGATGCACATGCAAGTTAAACAAACTAAAAGAAGAGCAATAAAAACCCAATTGGGGGAGGAAATTGATACATATTCCCCAGTGGAGTCTCCAATCTGCTGCGCCTCTTCCGCCACCTTAGTGAGAAAAAGAGGTGCTTGCAAGCTCAGTTGGGTCTGCTGAGTAGGACAAATGCAAGGAAAATAGTTAGGGAAAAAATAAAAAACAACAATTAAGAATTAAACTAAGAAATGCAATAACAACTAAATTCATGAGCATAGGGAAATAGAAACAAAAAGAACAATAAGACCCATGTCACCAATGATGAGGTTGATATATTAGTGAAAGAATACAACGAGAAGCAAGGGAACTATGAGTCCCTTCTTCCTCCAAGGGAGGGCTCTTGGACCCCCACTAGCAAGCTCTTCTCACAACAAAGAAAAATGGAAAATGATGAAAGAACTCTTTGCAAATCAACTCAAGGGGTGAGATGGATTGCCCAATGCAATGGTGCAAATATACTCTTGGCAAGGATGGAGTCCTCAAGAGAATAATGGCAGCGTAACTTTGCTTTTAATTCCTTGAAAAATGAAGTGTATCCATGGCCTTTTTATAGCATTCCTTTGAGATATTGTTCAACTAGTTTGTAGTGTGAAAAGAGGCTAATTAGGGAATTTCTAGGTCTTTGACCAGCCATCCGGTTGAATCCAGTCAATATTTGAGTGTCAAATCAGCTTGGGAGCTGAACCATAAGTGGGTGGGAGGCTGAACACTCTCATAAATGCACCGTTTCTCAGGTGTGCGTCTTTTTGTGATAACAGTCGCGCATCGTGCACATGTGCACAATTTCTGCATTCCTATTCCATGCATGTGCGCACGCGCCCAGTGTCTTCATAGCGCCCTTCAAGTTTTCACTACTTTGTATAGTTTTTGACCCTTTATTAATGCTTTGGTGTTAATTCAGGTCCATGGATGACTTCGTCACTGTTTGACGATGCTGAGTTCTTGTAACCATGTGCGGACGAAATTTCAATGATAAAAACCTCCATGCTTATGCATTATTCCATTTGCATCTGTTCCCAATGCATTATTCAAGAATAGATTTAAATTAAATCATCCAACCGACTTTTCTCCTTCAAAGTTTGTACAATAGTGGGGTAACTTGTATTGTTTGAAAGATGCATGCCTCTATGATTATGAATTATTCTATTTGTATCTATCTCCAATGCATTATCCATGATTGGATTTAAATTTAAATCAGTCAACCCATTTTTCTCCTTCAAAGTTTGGACAACAATGTGTTCACTTTTGTTCTTTGCAAGAAGCTTTCCTCCATGCTTCTTAATTATTCCATTTGCATCTATCTTCAATGCATTATCCATGAGTGGAGTTAAATTTAAATCAGACAACCTATTTTCCTCCTTCAAAGTTTGTATGGTAGTGTGATCACTTTTTTCCTTTGAAAGAACACCTCCATTCTTCTAAATTATTTTGTTTGCATCTATCTCCAATGCATTATCCATGACTGAATTTAAATTTTAATCAGAAAACCATTTTTCTCCTTCAAAGTTTTTATGTCAGAATAGTCAATGTCATTTCCTTTTATATCCACTGATGAACACCTCCATTCTTCTAAATTATTTTGTTTGCATCTATCTCCAATGCGTTATCCATGACTGAATTTTAATTTAAATCAGAAAACCATTTTTCTTCTTCAAAGTTTTTATGTTAGAATAGTCAATGTCATTTCCTTTTATATCCAAATCAGTGGAAGACAATTCCCATAATTTATAGCTTCTTTGTTTGCAGAAGTTTCACTGTCTATGTTTCCAAATTCCAGTGTACCTATTCAAATATTGGAAATCATTAAATAAATGAGGAAATTGTTGGCAGCCAATACAATTTTTTCTATTGCCCTATAAGCTGCCTACACCTATGTCTTCTGAACTTCAAATTGTCGTCGCATTTTCCAAATAGACGATATTTTCATTTCTCGCGACACTTGTAAATTGGTCTCCATTTAGTTTTCATGACTGTAAGCATGAAAACTCCTCCATCGTTATTTGAACTGTCATGATCTTTTATTGATATTTTGAGTGGCACTTAACTTTGGATTATCATTATGGGTCTGTAAGGATTTTAGAACTATGCCTATTTTCCTATTCTTACTTTGATTGTGCAACTGGATTTGATTAAACTAGTGAGGCATTGAACATATGGATTTATATTTTTGAGACTTGCCTAGTCATTGAATTACATAGGGGTCATGGTTTATTTTTGTTTTTATATATATAATGTGATCCTTATGTTAAAATTTATATAGCTCTTGGCTTGTCAATTTTATGAAATCGATTGTCACAATGTTTTAAAAACTTTGATTGCACACTTATACGATGGCGCATATTTAACATTTGGGTTTGATTCCATGTTGAATGACAATGGTTTGAAAATCTATGGTTAATGGCGCATTGGCATATTACTCATCGTTTGATTCTTTGGTTATATGAATGATATGGTTTTGTGTTATGATTGATTGAACAGAGGATTAATTGGCGGTTGTACTTTTCCATTACTATTATTCATGGCAGTGAATAATTCCACCACCCTCGCATGCACACATTAATGCTTCCCCTTTGATCGTTCATAGTGGTTAGACCGAATGACTCTACTCCTGTGTATTGGGGAACTCAACCCAAACCCTTACCATGTGCTCGCACCATGGATCCCATCATGAGGGCTGAACCGAATGGCAGCCAGGCTCTGTTTATGTTCGACAGTGCCCATAGTGACCTCGAGGAAAATGGGTGGCTCCCGTTCATACATAAATTTGATGGTTTTAACCTCTGCGTTGCTAGGCAATTCGCCATGACCTTTGATGGATGTCGAGCCAAGGTCGGTGATGTTCAATTGCAAATTGACGAGCAGTTTATCAGTCTTGCTACGGGTTTGCCTGTCACTGGACAACGATGGTCCAAGCATTGCAAGGTAGAGGAGGTCCCTTGGACACTGTTTTTCCAGTCGCGTAAGGTTAGCTCCTGTGACAAAGGTTTACCCGTGACCATGCTGAAACAACGTTGGCATGATTTATTGATGATTATCAAACAGGTTATCACCTGCGAAGGTCGGTACGGGTTTGTTTTCTTACACCACCTTCATTTGCTTATGGTTTTTATGGGTTATCAGCTCAATATGCCCTATTACTTGCATAGAAGCCTGTTTAAAATGTCTAAGAAATACAAAAGGAACCAGGCTGATAGCAGCCTCTTTCACTATGGGCTGGTTAAAATGATTGTTGTCTGTCATTTGGGGTTATACGGAGACTGTTGGAATGATTTCCTTTCTCGCAACGATTTTGAGGATTCAAATCCACCACAGGTTGAAAAACCTGTGGTTACCGAGGACAAGACTATACCCCCGGTACCCTACAACATCCTTTTACCTAAACCCTTACCCGACTCACCTATCGACCTACCCCGCTCTGTGACCAAGGATGTCGAGACTGTTAAACCTATGGGAAAGAAGCCTAAAGCCAAACCCACTGCAAATGCCAAAGGCAAAAAGAATGCCTGTTTAATCTCTCGAATGGCGAGGAAGAAGCCAAAACCTCCTGTCAACCCTAACCCTATCGTGTTAAGTGAAGACTCCGACTCGGAAGTGGAGCGTTACTTGGCTAGTGAATACCCCTATTCGGAAGGTTTGTGTGCCGAATCCTCATTTGACATTGTATCGAACCTACCCCTTTGCCTACAAAACGACCCTAACTACCCAGGCATTAAGCTGCCTTGTGAAACCCCCGGTCATTCATCCAAACCCTCTCCTGCTCTGCCTCAACCTACAGTGCCATCCTGTGATCAATGTAGCTCTTGGTTAGAAAGATATTATCTTGATGTGCCGATGCTACAGTCAATAATTCACTCTTTGGAGGACTAAGTTGCACGGCTTACTAGTCAAAAGGTTGAATTGCAAGCCACTGATAAGAAACAGAGGACGACAGGCTCTATTTTGTTTAAAAATGTGGAGTCAGCTACAACGGTCGTGAATTCAAAGTTGGCATAGTTGAAGCAGCCTCACTGGTATGTTCTATCACTTGTTTATATAACGAATTCGAATTCTTTGAATAGTTCTGTTTACAACGTGGATTTGCTCTGTCACATTATATGCATTATGTACATAGTTTTGTTTTAATTAGTCGAATTTTGTTTTCCCTGTTTAGCCCCGATTGGATTTCCTTCGATTTGTCGGATCTTGGTGTGTATTTGATTGATTTAATTTAACTTAAATTGGATGCTCTGCTGTTGATTGAAGTCGTTTGTATCTATTATAGACACAAGCTATTTTGCATTTCAATTTTGAACAAAATCAAGTTTCGATTCGAATTGGTTATAATGTATACATTATGGTTGGAAACAATTGTGATATGGTTAACTATTACAGGAATACAATTCGGATTATTCTCAATATGATCCTGTTAAAATACATCCAAAACAATTCGTAACGGTTATGTGAAGAACCCAGCCAGTTATTTCGTATTGGTTTACTGTTAGATAGACCCTGTTATCAGTTAGATTCGTATTTACGATGGATATTCTGTTTCAATTGGATTTGTGAAACGAGATTGAATTCACGATTTGTTTCTATATTAAACCCAGTCACGATTTATTTGGAATTAATGATTTCATTCAAATCTAATCGAGCTTATATGTGCATTTTACCAATTATCACTTATGTCAATTCTATCGTGATTGTGGTCAAAGTCGAATCAATCTGGTTATGATTTTGTATGAATTGATTCACGTATCTTTCTGAATTAATCCACCTGTGGCGCGAACCGTTTGAGTCATAACAGTTATAATAATTGTAAAACAATTCTATTTTGATCTGATCGTATCTCCTGTTTTGGAAAAAAACACAACGTTGCATATGATTTGCTTGATTGCACTACTTTCGAATTGGATGTGAAACGATTTGTAAAACTGTTTGGTTTTGATTCTGTCTACCTAACTATGATGACAATCGAAACAGGGCATGCTTCTCTCTCTATTTGGTTATTGTATTTTGATCCTATTCGATTTTAATTGGATATGGAACAGTCTTGTTACTGTTTGACCCGATTTTATGGTAAAAGAAAACAGAGTATTCTTACCCCCTGTTTTCGTCTGAATCACTTTTGATTATTTTTTATATTGAATGATAAAATCATTTGAATCATTAGTGATTCGTTTTAAATGATCTATTGAAAGAAAATTGGATTTGATTCTCTTAAAAAGATTTGATTTGATTTCTTTTCTGATCCTGTATGTTATTTTAGACTAGCTACAGAATCAGATGATTTTGTAGCTAGTCTGTAGAATAAAATTCTTATTGTTTTGTTGATGAAATACCTTTCTAACTTGTTATTTTTGGTTTATTGCAGATAAATTCAAACTTGCAGTGGATTTGATGAGCAGTTCGGGGATATTTCAAATATTTCACTTGCATTTTAGTTTCCTAGTTTAGTTGATTTTGGGATATCTCCCAGATTATGTAAAAACAGTTTGATATTATCCACAGGGAGGTTTTACCCTGTGGAGAGACTTATATATACTTATTATTTTTGTAATAATGTTCATCCTCATTCGTGGGAGAACAAGGATATGGAGTTTTAATACAGACTGAGGCAGAATTTGGTGTTTTGTTACAGCTTTAGCTTCTCATTATATCAATATTTTGTTTCATGTTGTGTATATCAATTTGTATATGATTAATGACTACTTTAGCTATCTTAATCATTTGCAAATGATATAATTTAATCACTGTAATCCATATCTAATTTCTTCTAAGTATTTAAAAAACGTAGCAATTTCTTAATTCAGTTCGTGAATCACAGATTTCTCTTCTTCATGAGTTGAATTATCAAATATAAGTTTTTGCATAACAAGTTTCCCTTATTGCAGAGATTTATAAATCATAAAGTTGTTATGATTTTTTATGTCTTGTTTGTCCTGTAAACAACTCAAAGAGAAGCACAACCTATCCTTTACGAGAAGCTTATGGACTAACCGGTGCGAGTTTCCTTCCTCCAACCAGCTTCAAAGTCATCATATACAGGACAAATCAGGAGCGTTTCGAGGTCAGTTTGTCATTTTTTTGTTAGTGTATTTGTTAGAATATAGTTAGATATATATATGTAGAATTAGTATATTAGATCGTTTAATTTCAGTAAGTTTCATTTCTTATTCATAAAATATAAAAAAATAAATATATCTCTAGCTGTCTTAGGGCAGAAAGCACATGAGTTTTACAGGTTTTATTCAAATCTGCAACTTGTAGATATTGTATATTTGTGAATAAGTAGTAATTCAATTAGTAATTAGATGGTTAATTAATAAAGTTAGTGTAATAGTAATTAGTAGAATAATTAGCGTAGTTTGTATTTAGTTTTAGTTTATTTAGTAGTTTGTTTTAATTAGATTAGTGTATTAGTTTGTTTTTATTTATTGTTAGTTAGTTTAGTTTCTTGTAGTTAGTTTTAGTTAGTTTTATTAGTTTTAGTTAGATTAGTTAGTTTAGATTAGTTTTCTCTTTGGTTTTCTTAGGACCTTAGAGCGGCCAACGGAGCCGTTAAACCCATCAGGGTGGTTCATTCCAAACAGCTTGGGTTATTTAGACAACCCCGGACCGGTTCCACTCTCTCAGTTGACGGACGAACAATTTCTTCCATCAACAAATGGCTCTAGAAGGAGGGCCTGAACTTAATTAATGGCACGAGGCAGTCGCAAGACTGCTCCCCCCCCCAATCACTCACCTATAGTGACTAGAAGCCATTCACAAGATAATATTCCCCCTCAAACAACAACTACTTCAACCGAAGATCCACAGATCACAGTTGAGCCAACAACC
>SNQJ01S0007186.1:57783-95064 GCA_010110895.2 Picea sitchensis
CCTATTAACCCTCTGTCCTCACATCAACACAAATATCTTGTGACAACCACTGATTACTTTACTCAATGGTCCGAAGATACTGCGCTAAGAACTGTTAACACAAGTCAGGTGATTGCTTTTCTAAACTCGAATATCATTACTCGTTTCGGTATCCCTGATTGTCTAGTTGTTGATAATGCTTCATACTTTTCTTCTCTAGAGATGAGTGAGTTCTCTTTGGAGAAAGGAATAAAGCTTAAATATTCTGCTAGTTACTACCCCCAGGGAAACGACTTAGCAGAATCGACAAACAAGAACTTGATCAAAATTATCAAGAGAACCGTGGCTGAAAATCACAAGAACTGGCACAATGCACTGCTTAATGCACTATGGGCTGATAGGGTAACACCCAAAGACGCTATAGGTAACTCCCCCTTTTTTCTCGTTTATCGCAGAGAAGCCATTCTGCCACCTCACATTCTTCTTCCTTTGCTTCAATTTTCACAAAAAGTCCAAGAAGAAGATTGTCCTCCTTTAGAAAGCCGCATTAACGCTTTGATGAAGTTAGAAGAAGTAAGAAATCAAGCTAACCATAAATTAGATCAACATCAACAACTGATTAAAAGTTGGTTCGATTCTAATTCTTCTTCTGATAGGAATTTTGAAGTAGGCGATCTCGTCTTAAAATGGGACAAACCACACGAAGGAAAGGGTGAGCACACCAAGTTTCAAAACTTATGGCTTGGGCCATTTTTTATTGTTGAAAAGTTGGGTCCTAGTTCCTTTCGATTACAGAATCTTGAAGGGCAGCTTGGCACCTATCCGGTGAATGGCCAAGCCCTGAAAAGATACTTTGCTTGATAAATACCCTTGTATATTATGTAAATATTTCTTTTGTTTGCATTTTTCGTTTGATTTCTGTTTTGGTTTTGATTTGAATTGATCAGTTGTTTGTGTTTTTTTTGAAAATATGCATACCTGTGCACTGAGCCATTCAGACAAAGACCATAGAAAAATTTCTTCGCTGAAATAACTCCTGAAAGTTTGTACGAACATCAGTGATATATTTCTGAAATTGATATTTATGTTGGAAAATTTTGTTGTTTGAAAGAAGTTTACTGATTTCAATCTCTGAGCAAAGTTTGTCATGATCATCTATTATCTTTTTACGCTGTCCCTTTTTTGTAAAGGAATGACTCAAAAGATGTCTCCCTGTCGTAGGAAGTTGTTTTCGCAAATAAAACATTTCTGGAGCTGAATAAAGGACAGTGTTAAAAAATTCTGATGAGGTCTAAAAAATATGTTAAAAATCAAGATTATCAGCGTCACCCCGCTCAACTATATATTTACAAAAATAAAACAAAATAAAAATATTAATAAGAGCTGTGGGAAGTGCTTGTAAACCCGTTGGGATATTGAAAAGGTCTGCTAGCAGCGGGTAAATGCATGCATGGAACCAAGACAACTTCGTCGGGGTACTGAATAGGCTTGCTGGCAGCGAAGCAATGTCGGGTACATGAAAATCTATGAAAAATATAAGAAACCTCTTTAATGTCCTTTATTCTGATCTAGAACTTCTTGACAGGATACAGATGTCAGAGTGGGTTAAATGGAAACCCTGTCGAGGCTATGAACGCTTGCTGGCAGCAGTGGCCATGCTAACAGTATTGAAGATTTTATCATTAATATCGTGACTTGCGGATCTTAAGACTGTTATTAGTTTTCATCTTTTAAAACATCGCTGGAAAAGATGGTAAATGATGATGTTTGTACGATTTTCTGGTTATTGTTTTTGAGTTGAAATTTTCTTTGCTGTCCTAATCTGAATTTATTTCTTTTGACAGAGATAACTGCTTCTACCAGTGTGTCTCCATTGTTGGCAGCCCATACAATTTTTTCTATTGCCCTATAAGCTGCCTACACCTATGTCTTCTGAACTTCAAATTATCGTCGCATTTTCCAAATAGACGATATTTTCATTTCTTGTGACACTTGTAAATTGGTCTCCATTTAGTTTTCACGACTGTAAGCGTGAAAAATCCTCCATCATTATTTGAACTGTCATGATCTTTTATTGATATTTTGAGTGGCACTTACCTTTGGATTATCATTATGGGTCTGTAAGGATTTTAGAACTATGCCTATTTGCCTATTCTTACTTTGATTGTGCAACTGGATTTTATTAAACTGGTAAGGCATTGAACATATGGATTTATATTTTTGAGACTTCCCTAGTCATTGAATTACATAGGGGTCATGGTTTATTTTTGTTTTTATATATATAATGTGATCCTTATGTTAAAATTTATATAGCTCTTGGCTTGTCAATTTTATGAAATCAATTGTCACAATGTTTTAAAAACTTTGATTGCACACTTATACGATGACGCATATTTAACATTTGGGTTTGATTCCACGTTGAATGACAATGGTTTGAAAATATATGGTTAATGGCGCGTTGGCATATTACTCATCGTTTGATTCTTTGGTTATACGAATGATATGGTTTTATGTTATGATTGATTGAACAAAGGATTAATTGGCGGTTGTACTTTGCCATTACTATTATGCATGGCGGTGAATAATTCCACCACCCTCGCATGCGCACATTAATGCTTCCCCTTTGATCATTCATAGTGGTTAGAACGAATGACTCTGCTCCTGTGTATTGGGGAATTCAACCCAAACCCTTACCATGTGCTCGCACCATGGCTCCAGTCGTGAGGGTTGAACTGAATGGCAGCCAGGATCTGTTGATGTTCGACAGTGCCCATAGTGACCTCGAGGACAATGGGTGGCTCCCGTTCATACAGAAATTTGATGGTTTTAACCTCTGTGTTGCTAGGCAATTCGCCATGACCTTTGATGGCTGTCGAGCCAAGGTCGGCGATGTTCAATTGCAAATTGGCGAGAAGTTTATCAGTCTTGCTACGGGTTTTCCTGTCACTAGACAACGATGGTCCAAGAATTGCAAGGTAGAGGAGGTCCCTTGGACACTGTTTTTCCAATCGCGTAAGGTTAGCTCCTGTGACAAAGGTTTACCCGTGACCATGCTGAAACAACGTTGGCATGATTTATTGATGATTATCAAACAGTTTATCACCTGCAAAGGTCGGTACGGGTTTGTTTTCTTACACCACCTTCGTTTTCTTATGGTTTTTATGGGTTATCATCTCAATATGCCCTATTACTTGCATAGAAGCTTGTTTAAAATGTATAAGAAATACAAAAGGAACCAGGCTGATAGCAGCCTCTTTCACTATGGGCTAGTTAAAATGATTGTTGTCTGTCATTTGGGGTTATACAGAGACTGTTGGAATGATTTCCTTGCTCGCAACGATTTTGAGGATTCAAATCCACCACAGGTTGACAAACCTGTGGTTACCGAGGACAAGACTATACCCCCAGTACCCTACAACATCATTTTACCTAAACCCTTACCCGACTCACCTATCGACCTACCCCGCTCTGTGACCAAGGATGTCGAGACTGTTAAACCTATGGGAAAGAAGCCTAAAGCCAAACCCACTGCAAATGCCAAAGGCAAAAAGAATGCCCATTTAATCTCTCGAATGGCAAGGAACAAGCCAAAACCTCCTGTCAACCCTAACCCTATCGTGTTAAGTGAAGACTCCGACTCGGAAGTGGAGCATTACTTGGCTAGTGAATACCCCTATTCGGAAGGTTTGTGTGCCGAACCCTCATTTGACTTTGTATCGAACCTACCCCCTTGCCTACAAAATGACCCTAACTACCCAGGCATTAAGCTGCCTTGTGAAACCCCCAGTCATTCATGCAAACCCTCTCCTACTCTGCCTCAACCTATAGTGCCATCCTGTGATCAATGTAACTCATGGTTAGAAAGATATTATCTTGATGTGTCAATGCTACAGTCAAGAATTCACTCTTTGGAGGACCAGGTTGCACGGCTTACCAGTCAAAATGCTGAATTGCAAGCCACTGATAAGAAACAGAGGACGACAGGCTCTATTTTGTTTAAAAATGTGGAGTCAGCTATACCGGTCGTGAATTCAAAGTCGACATAGTTTGAGCAGCCTCACTGGTATGTTCTATCACTTGTTTATATAACGAATTCGAATTCTTTGAATAGTTCTGTTTACAATGTGGATTTTCTATGTCACATTATATGCATTATGTACATAGTTTTGTTTTGATTAGTCGAATTTCATTTTCCCTGTTTAGCCCCGATTGGATTTCCTTCGATTTGTCGGATCTTGGTGTGGATTTGATTGATTTAATTTAGCTTAAATTAGATGCTATGCTGTCGATTGAAGTCGTTTGTATCTATTATAGACACAAGTTGTTTTGCATTTCAATTTTGAACACAATCATGTTTCGATTCGAATTGGTTATAATGTATACGTTATGGTTGGCAAAAATTGTGATATGGTTAACTGTTACAGGAATACAATTCGGATTATTCTCAATATGATCCTATTAAAATACATCCAAAACAATTCGTAACGGTTATGTGAAGAACCCAGCCGGTTATTTCATATTGGTTTACTGTTAGATCGACCCTGTTATCAGTTGGATTCGTATTTACGATGGATATTCTGTTTCAATTGGATTTGTGAAACGAGATTGAATTCACGATTTGTTTCTATATTAAACCCAGTCGCAATTTGTTTGGAATTAATGATTTCATTCAAATCTAATCGAGCTTATATGTACATTTTACCAATTATCACTTATGTCAATTCTATCGTGATTGTGGTCAAAGATGAATCAATTTGGTTATGATTTTGTATGAATTGATTCACGTATCTGTCTGAATTAATCCACCTGTGGCGTGAACCGTTTGAGTCATAACAGTGATAATAATTGTAAAACAATTCTATTTTGATCTGATCGTATCTCCTGTTTTGGAAAAAACACAACGTTGCATATGATTTGCTTGATTGCACTACTTTCGAATTGGATGTGAAACGATTTGTAAAACTGTTTGGTTTCGATTCTGTCTACCCGAGTATGATGGAAATCGAAACATGACATGCTTCTCTCTCTATTTGGTTATTGTATTTTGATCCTATTCGATTTTAATTGGATATGGAACAGTCTTGTTACTGTTTGACCCGATTTTATGGTAAAAGAAAACATAGTATTCTTACCCCCTGTTTTCGTCTGAATCACTTTTGATTATGTTTTATATTGAATGATAAAATCATTTGAATCATTAGTGATTCTTTTTCAATGATCTATTGAAAGAAAATTGGATTTGATTCTCTTAAAAAGATTTGATTTGATTTCTTTTCTAATCCTATATGTTAATTTAGACTAGCTACAGAATCAGATGATTCTGTAGCTAGTCTGTAGAATAAAATTCTTATTGTTTTGTTGATGAAATACCTTTCTAACTTGTTATTTTTGGTCTATTGCAGATAAATTCGAAATTGCAGTGGATTTGATGAGAAGTTAGGGGATATTTCAAATATTTCACTTGCATTTTAGTTTCCTAGTTTAGTTGATTTTGGGATATCTCCCAGATTATGTAAAAACAGTTTGATATTATCCACAAGGAGGTTTTACCCTGTGGAGAGACTTATATATACTTATTATTTTTGTAATAATGTTCATCCTCATTCGTGGGAGAACAAGGATATGGAGTTTTAATACAGACCGAGGCAAAATTTGGTGTTTTGTTACAGCTTTAGCTTCTCATTATATCAATATTTTGTTTCATGTTGTGTATATCAATTTGTATCTGGTTAATGACTACTTTAGCTATCTTAATAATTTGCAAATGATATAATTTAATCACTGTAATCCATATCTGATTTCTTCTAAGTATTTAAAAAACGTAGCAATTGCTTAATTCAGTTCGTGAATCAAAGATTTCTCTTCTTCATGAGTTGAATTATCAAATATAAGTTTTTGCATAACAGGTTTCCCTTATTGCAGAGATTTATAAATCATAAAATTGTTATGATTTTTTATGTCTTGTTTGTCCTGTAAACAACTCAAAGAGAAGCACAGCCTATCGTTTACGAGAAGCTTATGGACTAACCGGTGCGAGTTTCCTTCCTCTGACCAGCTTCGAAGTCATCATATACAGGACAAATCAGGAGCGTTTCCAGGTCAGTTTGTCATTTGTTTGTTAGTGTATTTGTTAGAATATAGTTAGATATATATATGTAGAATTAGTATATTAGATCATTTAATTTCAGTAAGTTTCATTTCTTATTCATAAAATATAAAAATAAAAAAATTTCTCTAGCTGTCTTAGGGCAGAAAGCACATGAGTTTTACAGGTTTTATTCAAATCTGCAACTTGTAGATATTGTATATTTGTGAATAAGTTGTAATTCAATTAGTAATTAGACGGTTAATTAATAGAGTTAGTGTAATAGTAATTAGTAGAATAATTAGCGTAGTTTGTATTTAGTTTTAGTTTATTTAGTAGTTTGTTTTAATTAGATTAGTGTATTAGTTTGTTTTTATTTATTGTTAGTTAGTTTAGTTTCTTGTATTTAGTCTTAGTTTGTTTTATTAGTTTTAGTTAGATTAGTTAGTTTAGATTAGTTTTCTCTTTGGTTTTCTTAGGACCTTAGAGCGGCCAATGGAGCCGTTAAACCCGTCAGGGTGGTTCATTCCAAACGGCTTGGGTTATTTAGACAACCCCGAACCGGTTCCACTCTCTCATTTGACGGATGGACAATTTCTCCCGTCAACATAAATCTACTATGATATACAAGCAGCGATACAAATGAAATATGGACACACAAACTGCAAGTGATTTAGGATCTCTACTTCTTCTCAATAATAAACAAAGATATAAATGGTGGAGCATAGGGAAACCAATAGATGAATAGATGGAGAGATGGAAATCAAATACTTGCAATGAAGGTTCTTGGTCAATTTTAAGCACATTTAAAATATTTTCAATGCAATAAAAGAAAGAACCAAATTTGGAAGTATGTGGATAAACATATTTGGAGAAAGTTATCACCTATGTTTCTCTTTAGCTTCTCCATTTCAAACTCCATTTTTATGAGTTTCATCTCAAACAATATGAAATCCACTACTACTTCAATATCACTCCACAAAATCTTGTAAAGACGATTCCTTTCATCCCTTTCTTCAGTTCAGACCTAAAATCTCGTTTCAAATTCTCAAAAGTTTTGCAGCTTACCCTGCATTGTCTCAGAACACTTTACTTGTCCTAATTGAGAGAATTTCATGGATGTAGAACCTTTTCCATAGTATATTCCATATGAGATGACACAAATTATGTGGGAATTTCAATACTTGTTTTTCTAAAAAAAAATTCCCTTGCAACTAGAAGTTGCAACTTTATTGATTATTTCCTTGAAAAATCCACATCTTTTCATCTTACAACTGCATCTATCTAACTTGCAAACATAAAAAAACAACTTTAAATTTAACCATTAGAAATAAATGTAAAATTATTTTGTAGAAGATATACACAAGATATAGTTTGATGGTAAACACAAAAATGGAAAAAAATAATATTTTATCTTCATAAAAAAAACAACGTTAAATTTAACCATTAGAAAGAAATGTAGAATTATTTTGTAGAAGATATACACTAGTTTGATGGTAAACACAAAAAAAAAAATTTAATATTTTATCTTAAAAGGATCCATTCTTATTGATAACCTAAGAAAAGAGAAAATAGCAAGAAAAGAAGAATGAATCTGCTAAGAAATTAATTTAACAATAAGTACAAACATGAGGAAAAGTATGTTTAGCCATTAAAATGAAGTCACATAAAAAAATAGCAGAAAATTTCTATTACTTTGAACCAATGGGGCATTTGGAGATGGAGTTTTGTCAGCATTCATGGTAATGGTTGTGTTTCTCAGACCATGTGCAACAAGGTTGTGTAATAAGATAAGATTATTTTTCCATTGTCTAACAAATTATCAAAAAGTAGGTCAATGGGATTAGGATGTACACTCAGTGATAAAGTACTGTGGGAGTGCACTGGGATACCCCAAAAGCGTAAAGTAATCTAAAAAGGATAAATGAAATCAATTCTGCACATTTAGAATTCAAACACCCATAAAATTGAGCATGTGCCATTTCCTTCTTTAGTAGTGACTTATTTATATCTTTTCCTATCTCATTGAACTATATTTTTTTGCCAATATGGTTGAAGGCACTTTTTTTGCCATTATGGCTGAAGGCGGTTATCCATGCTCATTTTCATAAGGACTGAGAGCCATGGTAACAAAGAAAGTTAGGAATTTCATTCTAAAAGAATACTGTGAAGCAATTCTCGAAATTGCATCTAGTAATTCCTCTTAATGTTTATTTTAAATAGAATTCATTAGTTTGTTAATATATAAATTAACTTGTCGAAAATTATAGTTAATACTTGGATCAATGTCCAATTTGGTATATTGTGCTTGTCATGCTATAATTCGAACTGTTTTGAAAATTTTTCATGAGGTTTAGAGAATAGCACAAGAGTTTGACAAGAAAAATTCAACTAAGGGCTTGATAAATAAAAGTTCATTCAACTTTGAGATGAGCTAGAAAGAAATGGAGATGTGTGTAATATTGGGGAATCAAGAAATGAGTACATGGATTTCAACTATGGGAAATCTGATGAAGCAATGTTAGACAAAATCTTCCTATAATTTTTTAAACATATATAATTATTATTGGTATTCAATTTTTTTGAAGTATTAGTCATTTTACAATCTAGGTTATTAAAGATCTACTAGATGAAGAAAAATACAAAAAATTGGTGAGAATGTTGGGGGATTACAAATAATTCCACACTTTTCAATTGCAAGGGTCTATAGGAAGTGATGCCTCTATGTATGAGTAAAGTACAATTATTTTTCATGTAGTATTAGTGAAATTAAATCGTGTATTTAGTAGGTGGATTCTAATTTTTACTCAACATGTGGAGCATTCATTGTAGGATTAAATAACTTGCAAGTGAGTGGATTTGGTTTTGTTTCTCTTTTTTAGGAGATGATATGGTTCCTTACATCAATATTCAAGGGTAATATGTTATTCATATGAGTAAGGCTTGCCATCCTCATACCTTGGGTCGTTTAAGAAATGAGGTAATGGAACGTAAACATAGGGAGATGAAAAATTTGAATACCAATCAAGGAGAACAAAGTGGATGCATTGGTATAGATTATCGAAACACATTTTACCATGACAAATGTGTCTTGTTAATGATATGAGGGAATGATTTTTTAATATGGTGATGATATAAGAAGGTATCTTATAGAAACAAAAACAAAGAAAACGTGTCCCTCCAATTATTAAAAACTAACTTCGGCTTGAATATGAAAAGTGTTTGACTACAATTGATATGGATACTGCAATAGAGTTGGCCTATCATTTCTCTAATGTGACTCCTCATCGAGTGAAACAATTGTTTAACTCATGGGTGAAACAATCTAAAATATCAGTAACTACACAACCAACTGTAAGTCACTTTTATGTATTACATGGTATCCATTTTATTTCCATTTTAGATTTTAAGCAATTTCAAATTTTACCTTTTTATGTTCATGATTGCAGAGTAAATTTCTTGCTCATTCAAGGACAATAAGAAAATATGGTGAAGAGGACTACATTGAATCACATTGGTATGGAAGATCTTGTAATAAGGGAAAACAATTTCAAGTGCCATTGCTTTCCCCTTCACCAAACACTATTACCGAGACACACCAAAATGGTGTTCCATCTACTAGGAAGTTTTTCCAAACCATCTACTAGTGAGTTATGTAGTACTTATCAACATTAAGTCTTTAATATCAACACTATATTTTTTATGTATCTTAACTTAATTATTTTTCTATTACAAAAACATTTCATTAACAAAATATTTATTGTAAATGAAATGATCAAGGGAAAAGTATTTCTACACTTGAAATCGAGGATGGACTTATTTCAAAAAACCCACTGAAAGAAACAACACAAAGGAAAAAAACTATTGTTGTGATAAAGAGACAATGTAAAAAGAAAAATAGTGAGAACCAATCTTCAATGGCCTATATTCAATGGGACTGATGGAACATTGTATTATTTTTGTACAACACATTGTATGCTATCATTTCATTTTCATGCTATCAAGATGTTTATTTCACTTTAGTTATATTCATATGTGGCCTTATTATTTGAGCATAATGTGTATCAAATAGTGTCATTGGACACTTCTGTATCTCGAGCACCATAAATTGCCAAAAACTGGTGTCTTTCGATTCCATAATTGTTAATATCATTTGTGCCCTATGATTCTAGTTTCATTGTTGCATAAAATACAATTCAAGTCATACATGTTTTGAGCAATGTTTAAATGGTTAAATGTAAACATGACTTGAGTATCTCTTCATCATTTTTATAGTGGACTCAAGTTTTCGAACCCTAGAGTCAACTATGCCTACAATCTTGTAGGATGGAAACTCTTCCCACGTGCCTGTGGGTAGAGTTTCCTCCCATCCTAGATGGAAAATATTCCCACAGGCATATGGGAAGAGTTTCCATGTAGGATGGGTGACAAATCTACCTACATGCATGTGGGAAGAGTTTTCACTCATCTCGTGGAAACTCTGCCTGCAGTCCTTTGGGAAGAGTTTCCATGTAGGATGGGTTCTAACTCTTCCCACATTCTTGTGGGAATATTTTCCACCCATCCTACATGGAAATCCTTCCCACAGGATTTTTGGCAGAGTTTCCACCCATCCAACATGTAAACTCTACCTACAATCCTGTGGGAAAATTTTCCATGTAGGATGGGTGGAAACTCTTCCCACACAACTATGGGAAAAGTTTCCACCCATCCTACATGGAAACTCCTCCCATAGGACTTTGGGAAGATTTTCCATCTAGGATGGGTGGAAATTCCACCCACATGCTTGTGGGTAGAGTTGACACTCATCCTAGATGGAAACTATGCTCATAGGACTATGGGAAGAGTTTCCACCAATCCTACATGGAAACTCTTCCTACAAGCCACATTTACGACAACTAAGATTTGACAGAGTGATGGACATACATGGGTTTATTGATGTAGATTGAGTTGGAGCTCTAGATCATAGAATATCTACAAGTGGGTATGTGTTTAAACTATTTGGAGGAGAAATTGGTTGGATGAGAAAAACATAGGGAGAGACAATCAAGACTCCAGGTCTCCTACAACCATTAGCTATAAAATCCAACGTTGGGAAGAAGTTTCCATGGATTTTATTACAGGTTTACCAAAATCAGAAGGAAAGACCGTCATCATGGTAGTAGTGGATTGACTAACAAGGTATGCCCATTTTTCTCTCTTTATCATCCTTTTAAAGAAATCACAATAGCAACAAAATTCATGGAAATAGTTCAAAAACTACATGAAGTACCCAAGGTTATTGTAAGTGAAAAAGACCCAATTTTCACACGAAATTTTTGGACTGAATTATTTTCTTGTTTTGGTACTCAATTGGCTCATAGTTCATCTTACCACCCTCAATCTGATGGGAAAACAGAGATTGAGAATAAATGTCTATAAGGACATCTTCTTTGATTTTCATTCAATAAATAGACACAATAGATCAACTGGACTCCCCTAGCGAAATGGTACTACAACACATCCTTCCATATTTCATAAAAAATGTCCCCATTTATGGCACTTTATGGATATCATCCTCCATCGATCACATCACCCTTGAAAGAGAATACAAAGGTTCAAGCAGTGGAGGACCACATAGGGAACCAAAAATAGGTCCTAAAACTATTGAAGGACAACTTGGTTATGGAACAAAATATGATGAAACAACAAGCATATCAACATCACAATGAAAGGGAATTTGAGGTGGGGGTTTGGGTATTTCTAGGGCTACAACCATATAAACAAATGCCCCTCAAGAAAAAAAAGAAGGACAATAAACTAGTACCCAAATATTATGGCCACTATAAGGTTTTGCAAAGGATTGGAAGTATGGATTACAAATTGGAGCTGCCTCCATCTTCACATGTACATCAAGTATTCCATGTTTCTTTCTTAAATATGGTCATCGGCAAGAAAATCCTGGTCCAAACAATTTTACCATATCTCAATGAAGAAGGGAAAATGATACTAGAGCCAGAAACAACCCTTGAAACAAGAATTAAGCAGTTGAGAAATCGAGCAATTACAGAGTACCTCGTCAAATGGAAGAACCTACTAGTGGAAGAGACAACATGGGAATATGTGTTCTCCATGCAGAAGCATCTGTGGTTAGACAAGTGTTGAGGACAACACTTGTTTGAAGGGGACGAGCATGTTAAGCCCTAGACAAATCACCATAATATGTATAAAACCCCTTATTATGCCCTAGATATTGAATTATTACATTTCTAGTAGGTCAACTAGAACCCTTCTTTGCACGCTTTCATTATAACTGTAACCCTTTGTATCTCATATATATATATATATATCAAGGAGATGTAGTATTATGATCATATTATCTCATTTCATATTGTGTTCTAAAGTTTTTTTATTGTAAAGGAGGTTCCCCCTCGAAGTGGACCTAGTTTTATTGATTTCTTATCATTTTTAAGGCGTTGAGTCATAACACTCACACTCACCCTCTTACATGTATTCAATGATTGGGATCTCATACGCTCAAACAAAAAAAATTAAGGTTTTCCCCAATAATAATAAAATTTAGAAAAATGTGTTTGAATTAATAGCCATTAATAATTCCCCCCTTGGACCCCTCTCAGACACTCCTTTCTCTTGTGTAAAACTCAACCCTTGTCTTTTTCAATTTCCCCTAACACCTGACATCACATTTTATTTATTAAAATTCAGAAAATACAATTCACATATTACATCGCTTGGCCATAGCCACATTCATATCTACATTATGCATTAATTAACATGTGGATTGTAGTGGGGATGTTACAAATCCTCTCAATACAAATAATTTATCTTGGTGTAGATAACCAATGGGTGTAGATACCCTAAAGTTGTGGTAGTATCAATCACTGGAACCTGAGGCTTTCAAAGAAAACAACAAGTGGAAGAATATTGGGGTATGTGTTATATTATTTACAGGTGGAGTGGCAGGGGGGTGGGCTGGGGTGTGCATTGTATTTTTGCAATCCCTCCCCCCGACGATGTACACATGTGCTATGGGGGTGGGTTTGGCCCCCATACTTAGGATAAGTCCTTGACTTCAAGGCAATGCCCCAAAATGTTTTTTGGGGGGCATTTTTTGGTATTTTTTGTGATTTTTTAATTTAATCTTGGATTAAGAGATTAGTGTTGTAATCCAATATGGGTAAATGGATTAGGATTATGGAATCTACATAATACCTAAAATATTGTATATATTTTCTTGTGAATGGTGAAATTAATACAATGAAGAGTTGAAAGGTGTGACACCAAGGAAGACTAGTTTTCTCTTGATTAAGGGTTTCTTGCATAAATCTTTGTTTACTTTGTGTATGATCCATTGTTTGATTTTTATTTTTCTTAAGAATATGTATGCATAGTTTTACTTCACATGTTTAAAACTTACAGTCGTGGCTTCATAAAGAGGCATAATTTGTCCATAAACCAAGCACCCATATTGGCAACGTATGAGCTATTGTTCTCTAATGAAAATTTAAAGATTATAAAGTCGTTTGCACATAAATGGAGCACCATTGTATCATATAAAACCCAAATCAAGGAATAAAATACCCACTTTTGGATTCTTTTTAGTTGGGTCATTGGCCATTGCACCTACAAATCATCTCATGTATTAGGATTGGGGTTGACATTACCTTATCCACAATGAAGTATCACATAAGGACCTTCTCAAGATGAGAAGAATTAGTGGTCCGAACTAAAGTAGAACAAATAATACTCAAGAGTATTTTTTTTTAATCGAGGAAGGGTATCAATAAATTAGATTTGTTTATCTTTGATAAATCTTCAAAGGGAAAATATTTTAAATAATTAGAGGAGGAGGCTATTCCTTTTCTTTGAGATCCTTCATGAAGATAAAGCAAGTGGTGCATGGTCGACTCCTTTTATATTTTATAATTAGCCAAAGTTCATCCCTCTTTCACTTGCTTTCCCATAAAGATCAATCTATGTTAGTTAGGAGGAACAATTGTTTATTATCCTAAATATTACCATTCAAATTTTCGATATTGTCCAAGGCCTCCACCATCTTTATGGTAATATTTTCCTTGGAAAATGTTTCTACAAAGCACTACATTACACCTCTTAATCAAAGCCCAAATTACAATTAAAGCCCCAACACTTTCCTACCATTCACTGGAAACAATAACCTATTATATGTTTTTTCCATTTCACAACATTCCCTTCATATATTTTATGAAACATTTCGCGTGAATTCTTCATCCGTCAATTGCTAAAATGCTTATGGAAAAATGGGTATGGCAATTATAATGTAGATGGAAAAGCATTGTGACTATCTCAATAGTTATTTTGATCCATTATTTAGACAATGATATGAGATATTGAGATCCATCATTCTCCTATAATGTTACGCTTTTAGTGTTATCAATGAAAATGATAAAAAAAACAAATTCTATAACGTATAAAGAGCTATACTTCAATAACCAACTAATCATTTCCATAGCTAATGTAATGGTGTCCCCTCTACATATTTTTATAAATCAATGAGATTTTGATTGATAAAGAATGGATCATTATATACATTTTTGTCTATCTTGGTATTTTGTGGGTGGAAAAATTGGAGTAATTGGCTTGGAGGACCCATTTTACTGGCAGGTCCCTATTTGGAGTTTTGGGTTTTGGAACCTTCTAGAGTAATTTTAATGCATCAAAAGTCATGTTTTGGTTAAATACTTTGTGAGCATAGCTCCTAGCCCCTTAGCATAGTTCTACACAATGAGAAATTTCTAACGATGTGAAAATCACCTCAATCGGAGTTTGTATGCAGAAGTTATGTTTGTTGCATGTCAGCCTACTTTCTAAATCACCATGGTACTAAGTGGATTTCATGTCATCCCCCATTACTCAGACATGTGGGGTTATTCACGTTTGGAATTTCAAGAAGATTCTAGAAGGTTCAAAAATTTAACACTAATTGAGGGTTGAGGATGCAAAAACCTTAACCCTAGATTGCTATGAGGATATGTTAAATAATGGGTTGCTAGGAAGAGAGGGGGTTTCATTCTTGTAGCATTGTAATTGTTCCATAGTTGAACATAGCATCTAGGGGTGGGATTTGAGAGCATAACAGATGGGGAAGAAGATTCTATAGTATCTATTTAGGTCAGAGTATCAAGGAAACTCCATAGTGTGTGTCACTTTCTTTGTATTTGCATTTTCATATCTAAAGAAAAGAGTAGGCCTCGGCTTCTAGATTGGTTGTATCTCGTATCAAGTTTGGGAAATCACATCTTGTGTTCATTTGTGTGATTGATTTGTTCATTTGATTGTTGTTTTATTTTCAAAATTCAGTTATTTCCATAAATTTTAGCATTAAGCTAGTAATAAAAAATATAAGATGTAAGGAAACAAATTAAATGATAAAATATTTCAGAATATTGTAAGATCTGTTGTGAGGAAATATTCCATTAAAATATTCATAGCAATTTATATATGGTTGAGTATGAAACAATTACACTAAACAACTACACAACTTTGGAAGCACATTATACAATGTTTACAAGTTAATGGCAGGTCTTCTTTGGCATAGTAATTTTAGAGCAGAAAAATGAGTAAGGGGTTTCGCACTCTACTTTATTCAGTTTGTAGGGAAAGTTATTCGGAAGGCAGGCGGAAAAACTCTCTAGAAAGTTCCTAGAAAGTTCCTAGGAGATAGAGAGAGCTATATAAAGAAGTGTAAGCAATGTAATGAAACATAATGAAGAATATTGTGAATATATCAAGCATTGTTTGAGGAGTGTTATCCTTCCTTAAGGATTAATATATGGTGTTACCCTACCTCAAGGGTTTTCTCTATTTCTTGTGTTTAGTATTTGGTTAATGGTTTGGATTATTCTTGTTGATATTATTGGTTATTTTGAAATTTATCTTCAGATCTATTGAGGTACTTAATACGCGCAGTTCCAAGAAAGAAGAAGACAATAGCTCATAGATGTAGGCAACATTCCAATCTGAAGTGCGGGATGAATCATGTATGTGAAATTTCAGACTTGAACATTTAAACTTTGGAGGTCTGAAGATTCTACATACAAAGGATATGGTGAAAGGTTTTCCATTAATTGAAAGACTAGAAAGATTATGTGAAGGATGCATCTTTGGAAACAACATAGATTCATTTCTAGTTGGAAAGTCATATAGAGAAAAAGTTTCATTGGAAATAGTAAATTCAAATATCCGTGGGCCAATGCAAACACTATCTATAGGAGGCATTACCTACTTTCTTACATTTATTTATGATTTCACAAAGAAAACATGGATTTATTTTCTAAAGCATAAATCTGATTTATTTGGTTGTTTTCAACAGTTGAAATCACTTGTGGAGAATCAAAGTGGCCATTACATCAAGGTTCTAAGAACTGACAGAGGAGGTGAATATGTTTCAAGATATTTTCATAACTGTTTTGAAGTTCATGGCATTTATAAGAAATTTACTATGCGGTATACACCACAACAGAATGGTGTTGCAGAAAGGAAGAACCAAACCATCATGGAAAAGGCACACAATATGTTGGCAGCCAAACATTTGTCAAATGAGTATTGGGCTGAGGCAGTAGAAACTATAGTATACATCATGAATATATGTCTGACAAAGAGTGTGAGAAATAATGTTCCTCAAGAAGCCTGGACATGTATGAAGCATAATGTTGCGCACTTAAAAGTTTTTGGTTGTCACATAAACACATTTTCTAGATGAGTTGAGAAAGGAGTTAGATAAAAAAGGACATAAATGTATATTTTTTGGGTACTTTGAAGATACAAAAGCATGCAAAATTTATGATCCTACTGCAAGAAAAGTCATAATCAGTCGCAATGTTCAATTTGTGAAAAATGAAGCATGGGATGGAAGCATAGAAAGGACATTTAGAATTGTTGATGTTATTGGGCCTGATGATACAGAGGAGGAAGTGGTTCAAACACCAGTCATAAATCGGTTTGTAGTTCCTTCCATCCCCGGAACTACGACACAAATACTAGCTCAAACTACTCCAGTGAGATCTGAAGGTGTGTAGTCCACACCTAGAGCGCAACAAACTCCAAAAAGTAGTCCAAGTAGCTCTACATCTCCAGATCCAACATTAGAAAGTCTGTTACTAGGAAAGAAAAGAATTATGTGCGACATCTATAATTTTGACACAACAAATTCATTTTAGTATTTTCTCTATTTTCACAAATAGATGATCCATTAACTTTTGAAGAAGTTGTCAAGGATGATGTATGGGCACAAGACATGGATGAAGAAACTAAATGCATAGAGAACAATCAAACATGGAAATTGGTTGATGTACCTAAATATAAGGATTTGATAAGTGTCAAGTGGATTTATAAAACAAAGAAAGATGCATATGAAAATGTGCAGAAGCATAAGGCAAGTTTATTTGCAAGAGGTTTTACACAACAACCTGGAATAGAGTTCAATGAAACATTTGCGCTAGTTGCACGCATGGACAAAGTTAGAACTGTGTGGCCATTGTTGTGGAGAAAAAATGGCATGTTTATCAAATGGATGTAAAGTCAACATTTTTGAATGGACATTTAGAAGAAGAAGTATATATGGAATAGCCGCAAGGCTATGATATTTTAGGACAAGAAAACAATGTATACAGATTGAAGAAGGCATTGTATGGATTAAAGAAAGCTCACAAAACTTGGTACAGTCGCATAGATTCCTACCTCATTCAAATTGATTTCAAATAAATGAATGTGAGCCAATACTGTAAATAAAATCCAATCAACAAGGTAACATGTTAATTGTTTTCTTATATGTAGATGATTTGATTTTTACAGGTGATTTTGGCATAGAAGAATTTAATTCAATCATGAAGGATGCGTTTGAAATGACTAATTTGGGGATTATGAGATATTTTATGGGTATTTAAGTTCACGAGTCCAAAGATGATATATTTATTTCACAATCTAAATATGCACATGAAATTTTGAAAAGATTCAACATGATAAATTCCAAAACAACCCCAACACCTGTCATAATAGGATTGAAGTTGAGCTAAGAAGATGAAGGGTCCAAAGTGGATCCCACTATGTTTAAAATGATGGTAGGAATTCTTATGTATTTAATAGAAACAAGGCCTAATATTATGTATGGAGTGAGTCTAATTTCAAGGTTCATGGAAACTCCAAAATAATCCCATTGGAAGGAAGGTAAAAGGATTATGAGATATGTGAATGGAACAAAAGATTTTGGCATTAAGTATTCTACTTTAGAATATTTCAAACTTATTGGATACAGTGACAACGATTGTGGAGACAACATAGATGACATGAAAAGTATCTTTGGGTACACATTTCATTTTGTAACAAGTATAGTGTCATGGGAATCAACGAAGCATACCATTGAGACTCTTTCTTCAGTAGAAGTTGAGTACGTCGCAGCTACAAGCGCAGCTTGTCAGCAGTTTGGATGAGAAGAATTGAAGGGTTTACTGCAGGAACAACATGAACCAACTATAGTATTTTGTGACAACCACTTCACCATCATGTTATCCAAGCATCATGTTTTTCACAAGAAAACCAAGCACATTGACACAAGGTATCATTTTATCAGAGAAATAGTGAATAACAAAACATTTTATTAGAGTTTTCTAGGTCTAAAGAACAAATTGTATATATTTTCACAAAATCTTTGTCAAGGGATGCATTTTAGAAACTGCACAGTTATCTGGTAGTCGGTGCACTAAGAAATGTTTGACAATACATGTAAATTCAAATTTTGATCTAAACTCTTTTGTGTGTTTTTTAATACCACCTACTTATAATTAAGGGGGATAGTTGGAAATATTAATTATAAGTCGTGAGATTTACACTTACGCTGACTCTGTCTACCATGGGAAAGAAAAGATGTTACATAGCCAGAAACAACAAGCAAGAGTGTTAGTAGGAGTGTTATTAATGAGCCGATATTTTATCTTTCTCGAGCCTTGTAAATAAGATAGAGTATGTTGGTCCTAAAGTTTGCACTTGACTGCTAAAGGGCAGAGCTAGGCCACCTCAAGTTTATAATGATTTGTTTTTTGATAAATTGGTTTCGTTGGTCAACTTAAGGATAGGTTTTTGAAGATGGTAATCTAGTTGGACAGGCCACACAGTATAAAAGTAAGTTCTCCTTTGCTAATGGTGTGGATATTAATGGACAGTTGGGGATATGAAAAGACAAACACAAGAAACAACAACAAGCAATGCAATGAATCACTTGCTATGTGAGAATAAAGAATTAAAATAATATCTTAAGACTTAGATAGATATCTAGATGAAAATCATTCAATAGGTTTCCAAATAGTAGATATTTTGATAAAAAATAGTTGTATAATAGGTTGCAAAATCAACAAAAATATGAACTAAGACAATGGTTGAAAGAATAAGGAAATGTACATTGCACACATGAAAAAAATTTCATTCAAGACAATATTAAACACATAAATATTTGAGTAAGAGAAAACAACTGTCATCAACACATATTCACTAGGTATATAACTTTACAGTTATCTGAGTTGGTCTAGCCCTTTTGCTGCCTCTATTTTTCTCCAAAACTGAACCCTCAAAACATACAAAAACTACATATTTATCATAAATGCAAAGGCCCTCAACCAGTGTGTAACTGGGGCTTAACTCTACCATATCTGTCGTTAAACAACTTATTAAATTCACTAAAAACTGGCTGGAGTATCTTAATTTATACTTCGATCCTGACTTAAATAATAAGGAGTGGTTCTCATCACAAAAAAATACCACTGATTATGCCTTAATCTAAAAGAATCATGCAATTAAATAACTGAGAACTGCTACTGGCAATGATATAATATTGATGCATGTGTTGGAACGAACTGAGATCTGACAGAAATGACCAAGAGTGACATAATTGAGGTTTGTATCGATCATGGCACACACGCGCGTTGTTGGAGGCCACTAGAGACAATTGGAAGTGTGGTTGTGTCTTTCCCCCACTTATCTTTTTTAGGACACAAGCAAGTCGTGTTGCTCTTTTTTGGAGTCCGGACGTGTAATTTTCCTGTTCCTGGTTTGGCACCCCCTTTTAAACCTTTCAAATATGCAATAAATGTGGGTGAGCCACTTCAAAATTTCGACATTTCGAGACTCCAGCTCTTCGGGGTTCGGGAGATTGAGCTTGTTCTTGATAGAAATCTCCCATTACCAAAGCTGACGTGGAAAACATTAACATGTCCACATGCCAGAGAGTGACCATATGGAAGCCACGTGTCAGCACCAGAAGGCTGCCACATATCTTAGTGGATGAGTGTCACATGCTTTAGCACTTCAGGCTTCGGGGACTTGTTGCTTCGGAGCTCCGACACTTCGGAGGCTTCAACACTTTGGCATCTGGACACTTCAGAAGATTTGAACCAATGGCAAGTTCAGATTCCCAAACATCGAAGTCACAGAGTCATTCCTGTTAAATCCCATGTGATTTTGAGACTTTGAATGGGTGAGAGCCATTGATCTGCATTGACTGTTGGATCTACACCATTGAATATTTGACTTGTCTGTTTGGTTTAAATTCTAAGCCCGAAATGGACTGCTTTGATTTGCTTCCTTTTTCTATGGAAGCTTGTTGAGCTTACAAAGGACCTGTTGGACTTGGATGTCTCTTGCACACATAAAAGACTTGGTGGGCCTACTGCATGCTCAATTAGTGGTAAATATGATGACAATTATTTCAAACTCAAACCAAAATATGTGTTTATCCTTCAAGAAAAACAAAAAAACTTTGTGCAAACAATTAGTCAAGCCAGACAATAAGGGAAACCGAGTCATTGAACAAATGGGAAATTAACTTGACCAACCTTAAGAAGAAATATTTCTAGGAAGGTATGAAAAAGAGAGAGAGAGAAGGGGCAGGGGTGCAGAATTAGGTGTTAACATTGGCTCCTACCGGGGATAGCACTTCCCTGGGAGGTGCTAAGAACAATAGATCAAGTTCCTTACCTTTAAGAACCTCACTCCCATTGGTTGTAACTTACCTCTGCTTTTGTTTGTCGAGCATGTATCTTTGCCACTATTTCTCAACTATGCATCTATGAAGTTCGAAAAATTAACTACACCCCAGTGCCTTTGTTTAGGCTATGGAGTCTTTATTCAATCTAAAACTTAAAGTTGTAGCTACACCCCAGTGTCTTTGTTGGGATAGGGAGTCTTTATTCACACACAACTAACTAATCAAATGAAAAATATAAAAGGAAAGCATCTATGGTACAAGAGGGACCTTCCCTCGTTTTTAAACAAAATAGTTTTTCAGGAAGCATCCATTTACTGGTCCTCCGAAGATCTATGCATCATCTAGATTGTGCATGATAAATGTGTTATTTTCCAAAACCTCAACCACCTTAAAAGGGAGAAACCATAGGTTATCGAAATTGTTGTGCTTGGTTTTGTCATCCCTTCTGGCATCCCACCTCAAGACTAGGTCACCTTCTTGAAATATTTATTTCTTGGTTTTCTTATCAAAGGATGATTTGATCTTTCTCTGGTATGATTCAATCTTCAGATCCAGTGCTTCTCACTTTTTTTAAACCTCTATAATCTTGAACATTCTCCTTTAAATGTCATTTGGCTCCTCAATCTCTTCCTGTAATAATTTTAGGACCGGTATGCCAAGATGGGTGGGAAAGAAAGCATCTACACCATAGACGAGATGAAATGATGAGGTTCCCAATGACTTCTTGGTACTGATTATGTTGGCCCACAAAGCATATTTGATTTTCGAGTCCTAGGATTTGTTGTTTTCAGCCAACAACTTCTTGACAATCCCGATGAGAGTTTTGTTTGATGACTTTGCCAGACCATTCCCCTGAGGGTAATAGGTCATGGAATGTGTCAAGGAAATGTTATGAATTCCAAAAAAGTCAATCATGACTTTGGACTTGAATTCTTGGGCATTGTCTATTATAAGCTTGTTGGGGTAGCCGAATCTGGCAAAAATATTGGTTTCCAGAAAATTCATGATCACCTTGTCAGTGGCATTCCTGGTGGGCACATCATCGAACCACTTGGTGAAATAATCAGTGGTGGTGAGAATCCACTTGTGTTTCCCACTGGAGGGTGGATTTATCTCACCTATGAAGTCTAACCCCCATTGTTGAAATGGACCACTGGAAGTGATAGGTTTTAGGGGTAGTGATAAAAACTTATGTTTCCCTGCAAATTTCTGACATTCATTGCATGCCCTAACAGTAGTAAATACATCAAAAAAATGGGTGGGCCAATAGTACCCTGCCCTTAGGATCTTGATATTTGTGGCCTTCCAATGCTGGTTTCCTCCACATACTCCTTTATGAATTTCTATTGACTTGTTTGGCTTCATTTTCATCAAGGAATTTTAACAGGATGCCAACACAATCCCTCCAATGCAAGTTCTGGTTTGAAATGCATAATTTGATAGCCTTCAATTTGAGAGACCTGGCCTTTGTCTCCTTCACATCTGGTGGACATTCAAGATGCTACAGAAAATAAACGATGTTTCTATACCAAGGTGAAGAGGAGTAATTGTCAAATACCTACATGCTATCTTTTCTAGGCTGTATGATGGGTGCCTTTGATTGGGTGAAGATTTGATGTAATTCTAGCACCTTACAGTTTGATTCTGATAATAAATTGGCAAGTCTTTGTTCCTTGATCATCTTGGTGGGTTTTATGTGTAGTTCATACTCCAATAGTTTGATAATCCACTTCCCTCTTTTCCAATCACTATCTGGCTGGACCAAAATCTCTTTGACACTACTGCTAGGAACAAAGGTTGTTATGCTATACTGTAACACATATACCCTGAAGGCCTTGAGTTCTTTGACCATCGAATAAGCCTACTTTTATAATATATCATACTTCATCTCAGCATCTAAGAGAGATTTGCTAAAAAAGGAAATGGTTTGTTCATGCCCTTGTCCATTTTTCTCCAGTAGTACAACAACAATGGTCTCCTCAGAAGTGAAAGAGAAGATGAAGAAATATTTGGCATAGTTAGGGTTGGCTAATACAGGGGCTTCAACTAAAGCCTACTTGATCCTTTGGAATGTTGAATTTGCCTCTAGTGACCGTTTTATCACATCATATTTCTTCAACATGTTAGTGATGGGCTTCAAGATTTCGACGAAATTTGGCACAAAGCACCTTAGGAAGTTTATCTTTCCAATGAAAGACTAGATAGACTTTTTATTTCTGGGAATTTCGATCTCTTGAATGGCATAAAATTACTCCGGATCAATTTTTATACCTCCTGCTAATATAATGTGGCCCAAGAGCTTCCCTTCTGGCATGGAAAAGTGGGACTTCCTAGGATTCAGAGATATTCTGTATCTCCTACATTTCCAGAAAACCTGCTCCATATGCTACAAATGTTCATCATCAGACTTGGAGAAAATGGTGATGCCATCCAAATATATAACCATAAATTTGTCCTTTTCCCCCACGAAAGTTATATCCATGGCCTTCTAAAAGGTGGCCCCTGCGTTCATCATCTTGAAAGGCATATTCTCATACATGAATGTTCCCCATGGGGTGGTGAATGTTGTTTTTTATTTGTCCTCTTCACACACCGCTATTTTGTTATAACCTGAGTATCCATCCAACAAGGAAATCATGTGGGAAACTACCACCCTCTGTAAAATATGATCCATTTTGGGTAGGGGGTAATTGTCCTTTAGAGAACACTTGTTGAGATTTTGGAAATCAACACACAAGTGTATCTCTCCATTTTTTTTCCTTACAGGTACCAAGTTGGCCACCCAGTTTGAGTACCTCAATGGTACAATAATCTTTGCATCCAACATATGTTTCAGTTCTTTCTCGGTTATGGACATCAACATGGGATTAAATTGTCGAATCTTCTATCTAAATGGATTGGATCCAGCATTAAGAGGGATCTCATGCTCGGTGATGTCAATGTCAAATGTCTTTAAATCCTCATATGACCATGCAAAAGTATCAACAAATTGAGGTGCATATCTGGCAGGAATTATGGCATTCATCCTGTCAGCAACCATTGCTTTGGAAATAGGAATCTAAAGATTTATGAAAGATATAGGGGTGGATTCTGGAATAGATGATGAAGTAGAGTCAGGAGTTGAAGATGTCTGAGGTTCCTTGGAATTGTGATTCTTAGGGATAGCAAATTCTAGCTGCTTGTGATGATGAAGAGAAGTAGACTCTTTGGGCACAGTTTTACCCTTGAGGGGGGAGGTATATCTCTGAGCTACGATGGATTTTATTAGTTTCCTTTTTGGCTGATAGACTATTGTGTCCTTCTCAGGGTTAGGGTGAGACTTGGTGGCTTTGATGTGTTCAGATTTGGATCTTTTGAGTCCTTTTCTGGGCGCCAGTATTTGTTTCATAAATTCTAGTCAGTGGAGTCACCAGGTGAAAGATGGCAGTCTGTTTGTGTCTGATATTTGTTCACCATCAAAGGTCAGAGCTATTCAATGTCATTTTCCCAATGAAATATATTTCATTACTTCGTTCCCTGACAATGGTGCCAGAAGATGTTGGTTTTAAAGTCTGCACCTGACTGTTAAAGGGCAGAGCTAAGCCACCTCAAGTTTATAATTATTGGTTTTTTGATAAGTTGGTTTCATTGGTCAACTTAAGGATAGGTTTTTGAAGATGGTCATCTGGTTAGACAGGCCACACAGTATACAAGTAGGTTCTCCTTTTCTAATGGTATGGATATTAATAGACATTTGGGGATATGAAAAGACAAACACATGAAACAAAAACAAGCAATGAATGAATCACTTACTATGTAAGAATAAAGACTTAAAATAATATCTTAAGACCTAGACAGATATCTAGATGAAAATCATTCAACAAGTTTCCAAATAGTAGATGAAAATCATTTTTACACAAGCTCGAACCAGAGGAAACTATGCTTGAGGTAGGTGGTTTAATTTTTACACAAGCTTGAACCATAGGAAACTATGCTTGAGACTTCCCAACGCATTATACCGGGATGGTTGGTACTTAGCCCCCAGCTTAAGAAGCTAGCGACTCAACTTCAACATGAAGTCTACAGGCTGAAAGCATTGCCCCCCAAGATTTGATTCATCCAACGGCATAGGAGGATGAAAAGAAGCTTCAAATACTATACGTAACAAAGTACTTGATTCGATCAAAGAGGGGGAAAATCTATTTCATTTGTTAACGAGCTTGACACAAGAATAGGAACTATGCTCGAGAATCCAGGTTCAATCCCCAGACCTTTGTTTCATTTTTTAACGAGCTTGACACAGAAACAAGAACTATGCTCGTAACCTCTGTTTTATTTTTTAACGAGGTTTCCACAAAGATGCAAAACTATCCTCACAACTGGTTTCATTTTTTAACAAGCTTGAAAGAAGAAAACCATTCTCAAAGTTGGTTTCATTTTTTAATGAGCTTGAAATCAGGAAAGCATGCTCATCTCTCTTATTGACCATGGATTCCAAGAGGACAAATCTCTGGAAGGACACCATGTCAAGGGACAAACCTCGGTCATGGCCTCCAAGAGATCTTCACTTGACGGAAGAAACACACTCTGGAAGAAACACATGTCGAAGGCCATGATAGGAGTAAGGAGATCAGGCTCCAATAAACCTACCGAAGAGATTACCATGTCAACTAGTGGATCCAAATCATTAGAAGCTGAAGTCATGGGAGACAACGCCACATAATTGACCTATGGCAGGGGTGATATTGTTTGCATATAAGAACCATTTAGGGAGTTTATCTAGTCAGGACCGATGAATGAAAGTTGATCAATAGTCACAATTCTTCCATCGTGAGTGAAATATATCACACAAAAAAGAGTGGACACAATAGATTTCATGGTATAGACATAGTCCCACCCAAGGAGTAAAGTGAAATCCAAGGGGTCTTGGACTACCATAACGTCAATAAAGACAATTTTCCTACCCAAAGTTATAGGAAAATGAGGAAGGGTCCCTAAAGGTTGACTGGTTATTTTGTTAAAAGCTAACAGATTCTGCGTAACCGGTGAAAGTTGAGGAAAACCCAAAGCTTGCCAAGCAATAGAGGACAAAATACTAATGGACGCACCTTCATCTATCAACGTCTGAGGAACGTCCCAACCACAAACCTATACTGTAATTTAGAAAGGAATGTGAGAGGGGAGACGAGGTCCAGTTAGCACACCCCAATCAAAAAGGATGACCTCTTTACTTGGAGGGGGTCCCGGGGGAGAAGGAGGAATAACCCCCAACATGGTAGATTCTGTATCAACGAGAAAAACATGGGCAACATCAGATTTACTATCTAGTGGGAGAGTAGGATCGAGGGATGACGAGATCAGATCAACCACTTGGGTTGCATTCTCCAATGGGAGAATGGGGTCGACAGGTGGAAACGGATCGACCGCTTGGGTTGCACTCTCTAACGGGAGAGTGATATTTACCGAGGATGGGATCAGATTGACCACTTTGTCAACTAGTTCAACTAAGGATGTGACCATATTGACTACATGATCAACCAGACTGACCGACAAAGGGACCAGATTGATCATTCCATCAACTACAGGTGTGTCAAGAGTAAGCTTGTGATAAGAAGCTGAAAGTTGAGGTTGGGAAACCATCAGGTCTTTCAGTCATTTCGAGGCTTCATCCATACGAGGGAAAAGGTGAGTTTGATGACTCCCTCTGCATAACATACATGGAAACTTGACTCTACTTTTGTTCTTCCCAAGGGTATCCTAACTAGTTGATGGTAGGTCATCGGCATGTTGTTAAGAGGCTGACGACATGGGTTGGAGAGGGTGTGTAGACCATGCTTCTATAACCTTGTATAGGCTAGGGAAATATTTAGGATGATGGCTACCCTTACAAAAATTGCAAGGGTACTTGGGCTTACGGGTTGTTTGGATAATCTTGGCATCATCAACACTCCCAACACGATTCAAAGTAACTGGTTTCTTTCCAACATGTCCGACAGTGGTTAGAAGTTTGGACCCTTGTTTATTTTTCTTCTTCTTATTCTTCCATTTCTTCTTCTTCTTATCCATCGAGTTACCAGCTTTATAGCTTTCACTCGGTGAAGAATATGAAATTGAAGAAGACCTTGCAAGTGAAGAAGGCAAAGAAGATCTTACTATTGAAGAAGGTGAAGGATCAACATGAGGTTTATGTTCTTGGGGGGAAGTGCTTACAACCAAAGCACTAACTGCATTCAGGATTACCTGAGTGGAAAACAACCATACCGGTAATCCAATTGTGAGACTTGGAAGGCTCAAAGTAGCGATGTGAGGAGGACCAATGTTTCGTAAGAAGGAAAAACAAAAGGTTCCCCTGGAGTAGAGGTTCCTTCATTGGTCATTCCGGGAACTGATGCCATTAAAAAAAAAAATCCAACCTAGAGTCCACTAGGGAAAACAAACAACACACGCTAAAAATCTAGTAAGAAAGCAAGCAAACAAAACCTTCTCACAATGAACAAACTAGTTGGTGATGAAATCCAATGTCACAAGAACAATGTAAGAAGGGGCTAAGATAGAGTGGGTGGAGAAGTTATGTTGACGACCTGCTTAACGGACTTACACCTTGGTGCAAGCTCTCACACATAAACGTGGGTATACCCTCCAAGGAGCCCGAGTGAGTTTGGCCAACATCGATTCCATGTACCGTGAAGACTTTCCCCTCCACAGTCACCTCATGCAAACACCCTAAAGAGATAGGTCACTAAGGTTACCAACTACAACAATGATGTCTGGGGAAACAGTCGACAGTCCAATCCACACACAAGGGCAGGGTATCTAGCCCAAAATCAACTCGAAAGGCTTCCACTCATCATTGTGGGTATACCTTCAAGCGAACCCCATAATACACGCAATATTTACACCAAGACCAACAATGCAGGGTGAGTAACTCTGCTAGTCTTAATGCAACCTCAGCTTTGACCCTTGTGTGATAAGGGCTTCCCAGGACAAAATGTAGAAAGTGGATTTCACCACTCCCCAACTCAAGATTCTATGTTTGTTCACAGATTTGGAAAGTTATCTTCCACACCTATTCCAAATCCCTACAACTAATCTAATGTAGGTTTGCTACCAGAAAATATAAAAATGTCTAATCAATTTTTATACGTGCTTTATTTCTAAGGCTGTTGTTACTCAAAAGGAATATGGCATGGACTAAATGATGTTTTGACTAACTCAAAAGTTATGCAAAGAGATGAAGATGCAATCTTTTCATTTCGATGAAAGCTATGCTATGAGAGGGAGAAAACATTTATCATTCCCAAATGTACAATGTCTCAAAATTTTACTAAAATCATCAATATCAAGATTTTCAAGAAATAAGACAAATAGACTGTACACCAATACATGATTCAATATCAAAAATGCCAAAAATCATGCAATTTCGCTACTTCAAATGCAAGGATGCTCCCAAATGAATGCAAAGCAAGAAAATTAAAACTTTTGTTTCAAAGAGACACTAAAAGCAAGAGCGATTTTCCTCAAAACAAAAGAAACCCAAACTAAGTTTTTCTTTTAACACAAATTATTCAGAAAAAAGAAATGTTATTTCACTAAACAATTCTAAAGAAAAACAATGCTTTGTAACAGAAAGACACTCAAAGGAAGAGATCAAATATTTCAAAAGAAAACAAAGCAAAAACAAGGTAAATATGGCGGACAAAATATTCAATTTTTTTCAAGCATGATGTAATCAGACCCAACAAATCACCCTAGAACCACATCACAGATTTGGGCAGGGAAAACCACCAAAAACAATTTTTTTCACAATCTCCGCAAGCTGGAAGACTAGCACAGTGCGGAAATCCTTGATCGTCGTAGGCCATAAATGGGTAGGATGCAGAGCTTCCACACTGGTCTAAATAGGTAGGGTGCATAAATCCTAAGTCGCCGCACTGTCCCTCAAAGCAGGGTGCGGAAATCAAACAAAAATGGAAAAAATAAAAAAATTAAGAAGGTTTTCCAATGAAGTTTAACAGTTAGAGAGTCAAGATGGATCTCCTAGTGACTCAGAAAACAGAAACCGAACAATCAAAGCAATAAAGAAAGACAAACTAGGAAAACAATTTGTTCCCCAGTGGAGTCGCCAATTTTGTTATCGAGCTAATTGTTAAGTGCGGACACAAATCAATCCCCCTAGCTTAACTACGAAACTAGAACAAAACAAGACAATACACTACTCTTTCCTTAGATTTCAATTATCAAATGAGAAATGGATCTAGAACATACCTTTCAAATATCGAAGATCCGACTTTGCCAATGCAATCCAAGCTCCGTCACAAGGCTTATGGATAAAATATGCAAATAAACACAAGCCAACGAAGACAATAATAACAGAGTCTATTTGATATGAAACTATGTATGTGATCAAGGAATCATACAATATGGACAAATAACATTCATATAGGAAAGAAAAGTATATATGTATTAAAGAATGTGGAAGAAAGATACAACCATATGCCTTGATGTTGTTAGGTTCCTTCCAACAGTTCCTTGTTTCCCACACACTTCTTGCTCCAATGGATTCTGAGACTGTGTATCTGATAGGTAATCACAATCTATCTTGATGAAGAAAAGCTCAAAGCCACTCTAGCCAAGCTAACAATCTCAAGCCAAAAAAACTAACTTTCTCCATGAGAGTTCCTCTCCTTTTATAAGCTAAAGATGATAAGGTGAGGAGGTTAGGATGATCCCACTAAATCATGAAAGTGAGTAAGATCCAAACCGTTCGGAGGCCACCTCACCATAGAAGCTTCTTCTTATAGAAGCATCAAGAAAAATGATCGTTTTTCCCACGTATGAAGGCCGCTTCACCCTAGATATAGAGTAACCTGCAGAAACTCAGCAGCCTAGCTATGGTGCAGCCTGCAGAAATCAAGCATTTCCGCACCCTCTGTATAGAAAAGACTGCGGTAATCCTCTTTAATAGGGTTTTTACAAAGGAAAATACAACTTCTCCTCTCAGGGAAAGTTCTTCTCCCTTCTTTCTTCGAGAATTCAGGCCACTGACCCCTTTGAAGGCAACATATAGGCTTACATCATTAACGGTCACAGGGATGACAAAAAATATGTGTAGCAAGGACTGGGGTTGACATTACCTTGTCCACAATGAAGTATCACATAAGGACCTTTTCAAGATGAGAAGAATTAGTTGGAACTAAAGTAGAAGAAATGATACTCCAAGAGTATTTTTTTTTAATTGAGGAAGGGTATCAATAAATGAGGTTGATTTATCTTTGATAGATCCTCAAAGGGAAAATATTTTAAATAATGAGAGGAGGAGGCTATTCCTTTTCTTTGAGATCCTTCATGAAGATAAAGAAAGTGGTGCATGGTCGACTCCTTTTGTATTTTATAATTATCCGAAGTTCATCCCTCTTTCACTTTCTTTCCCATAAATATCAATCTATGTTAGTTAGGAGGAACAATTGTTTATTATCCTAAATATTACCATTCAAATTGTTGATATTGTCCAAGGCCTCCACCATCTTTATGGTAATATTTTCCTTGGAAAATGTTTCCACAAAGCACTGCATATCACCTCTTAATCAAAGGCCAAGTTGCAATTAAAGCCCCAACACTTTCTTACCATTCACTGGAAACAATAACCTATTATATGTTTTTTCCATTTCACAAAATTCCCTTCATATATTTTATGAAACATTTGGCATGAATTCTTCATCCTTCAATTGCCAACATGCTTATGGAAAAATGGGTGTGGCAATTATAATGTAGATGGAAAATCACTGTGACTGTCTCAATAGTTATTTTGATCCATTATTTAGACAATGATATGAGATATTGAGATCCATCATTCTCCTCTAATGTTACGCTTTTAGTGTTATCAATGAAAATGATAAAGAAAAAAATTTCTATAACGTATAAAGAGCTATACTTCAATAACTAACTAATCATTTCCATAGCTAATGTAATGGTGTCCCCTCTACATGTTTTTATCAATCAATGAAATTTTGATTGATAAAGAATGGATCATTATATAACTTTTTGTCTATCTTGGTACTTGGTGGGTGGACAAATTGGAGTATTTGGCTTGGAGGACCCATTTTAGTGGTAGGTCCCTATTTGGAGTTTTGGGTTTTGGAACCTTCTAGAGTCATTTTAAGGCATCAAAAGTCATGTTTTGGGGTAAAGACTTTGTGAGCATAGCTCCTAGCCCCTTAGGATTGTTCTACACAATGAGAAATTTCTAACGATGTGAAAATCACCTCAATCGGAGTTTGTATGCAGAAGTTATGTATGTTGCAAGTCAACCTACTTTCTTAATCACCATGGTACAAAGTGGATTTCATGTCAGCCCCCATTACTCAGACATGTGGGGTTATTCACGTTTGGAATTTCAAGAAGATTCTAGAAGGTCCAAAACTTTAATACTAATTGAGGGTTGAAGATGCAAAAACCTTAACCCTAGATTGCTATGAGGATATGTTAAATACTGGGTTGCTAGGAAGAGAGGGGGTTTCATTCTTGTAGCATTGTAATTGTTCCATAGTTGAACATAGCATCTAGGGGTGGGATTTGAGAGCATAACTATGGGGAAGAAGATTCTATAGTATCTATTTAGGTCACAATGTCAAAGGAAACTCCATAGTGTGTGTCACTTTCTTTGTATTTGCATTTTCATATCTAAATAAAAGAGTAGGCCTCATCTTCTAGATTGGTTGTATCTTGTATCAAGTTTGGGAAATCACATCTTGTGTTCATTTGTGTGATTGATGTGTTCATTTGATTGTTGTTTTATTTTCAAAATTCAGTTATTTCCATAAATTTTAGCATTAAGCTAGCAATAAAAAATATAAGATGTAAGAAAACAAATTAAATGATAAAATATTTCAAAATATTATAAGATCTGTTGTGAGGAAATATTCCATTAAAATATTCATAGCAATTTATATATGGTTGAGTATGAAACAATTACACTAAACAACTACACAACTTTGGAAGCACATTATACAATGTTTACAAGTTAATGACAGGTCTTCTTTGGCACAGTAATTTTAGAGCAGAAAAATGAGTAAGGGGCTTCGCACTCTACTTTATTCAGTTTGTAGGGAAAGTTATTCGGAAGGCAGGCGGAAGACCTCTTAAGTCTGCTAGCTTTTTGTTACTTGGGACGAAAGCAAATCAAAATTGGTAGTCAGCGGTCAATAAATCAAAACGCGGAGAATCACCTTTAAAACAAAATAATATTTCTGACGAGAGAGAAGTGTCGTCAGCTGCTCTTCGGTGAAGGAGTCGAATATCTCGAGGGTTCTTCTGAGAAAGAACGAGYGCCATTATACTTCAATATATAAGGTTAAGGAGGGCACAATTGTTCATTGCGCTGAATCCTCCTTTTTWCTTYTTCGTCTCCTTTTTCTCTTTCCCTGASTCTGTGASGGAGATCTTTTCCCTTTASCTCTCTTCTCTTTTTCTGGGTTTTCTTCCRAACTAAGTAAACTGTTTGTTATCATCAGTAATTCGTTTGTAAGATGTGTGGGAAGTGGTTATTCACGTGTGGAGGCAGATCAGAAGAGGAGAACGGTCGCCAGAAACGATCCAAGTCCACGGTGAACCCAGTGGAACATGGGCCGTTTCCGGCCGTTTCTGGCTCCCGTTCGTCGGTTTCGGCTGCAATAACATGTGATAAGAAAGAAGCAAAGGATATTTCTCATCWAGATGTTAATAAGGCTGCAGAGGTTTTCATCAACGAGTTCCACAGGGATTTGGAATTGCAGAGGACGCTGTCAGATCGTCGATACTATGGCTACCTGGATAGAGCTACTTAAATATAAATTATTTCTATGCGGATCACTTGTTTTACTTAAATACTGAATCTATCTTGATATGCAGATTTTTCACGGACAGTAAAGTGTTGCTCTGTGTAGCTTAGTTCTATGCATAAGAACAGAGAGATATTTATGTAAATAAACGATTTCCAGATCCATAAATGATAAGTAAATATTTTTCAGTAGCGTATATGAAAGAGGTAGTGTTTATGTTTTTCAAATTCCATGTATATATATTTAAATTTTCTTCTATATTTCCATTTTCCACCTTGTGTACAGGCAAGCTAGATGTGTACCACACACTAAACTGTGTTCGATCGCCCCTGCATAATTTTTCGCAAATGTAAATCTACATTCAAATGGAAATGACTAACAACAAACACTCGGATAGAATCAATAATTGAGAATATAATTTTTCATGGTTAAAAATCTCCAATTCTCCTTATGGAAATCTGTATTATATGTAACTGTCCTTTTCTATGCTTTTATATTCAAACTTAATGCTCTGGTTCTTCTCATTTATGCAACTAGTCTTCCACCTTTTAGCTTTGCACCCTTCTCACTTATGCCTCCTGCCACCTATTTGTAATTTTCTTTACCAACGGGTTTGTAACCTGCGGGAATTAAACGTCTGATTCAAAAAGCACTGTACAAAAAAAAATCAAATAGAATGTTTTAAGAAAGATATAAGTTTTTGTGCGGTTTTTCTGATACAAAAGTGTCTAGAACTGGAAAACAACATCCATAAAAAGGGATAAAAGGTCGACTAATTTTTCTGGAAATGGCTTTACTTGGTTTTATTATGTTGTTTCCTATTAGGCAGGCCCCGTGGATATTTCAAATCCACTCAACTAAAATGTGTTTGCTTTCAAAGTAATTACACTTTGGTTTCGTTGTAACTATGAATGTTTGTTACGCCAAGCCTGAGGCCGATCAGTTAGGGCCGATTACGATCGGCGAGATTTCTGTGCCAGTGTTTTTAGCCAGGTTACAGGGTTATAATTGGGTACTCAGGGAAATTAATTTAATTCTTCGCACCTGCAATGGATTTTCAATTTTTCTGGCATACTTACTATTTATATCTATATATATATATATTTATTTATTTTAAGAATATACGTTTGTTGAAGAATAACTTCATTTTCAATTCACTTCATTAAAGGGGTTTCAATATCAGTGTTAATTTTTGGGGTAGAGGATTAAGTGTCAATGTTCTATTTCTTATTAAATCTGTAAGTTTGATTTTTACATTTGGTTACAAGTAGGTATGTTAAGAAGATTAATCTACCTTTTGGGAGGTCTGATTTACATTGGGTTATAATAGGTTATGTTGAGCAAATTAATCAAACTCTTGAGATTTGAGATAGGGAATTTTAAAAATGTGGTTGTTGAATAGTAATTTAGTAAAGGAAATTCAATAGAAATGTGCTTTATTTTTCTATGTAGATGAGAAAGTTTTTCGATTAATTCTCTTACAATTTAATTCTCTTACAATTTCGATTGAGTATTTTTTGATGTTTAATTTTTTTTGAATGTGCTTTATTTTTCGGTAGATGGTAAAGTTTTTCAGGATATTCTCTTATAATTTCCATTGAGTATTTTTGGATGTTTAATTTTTTTATTTTATTAGTATGGGAAGGAAAATTTAAATATCTTTTAATAATTTTAATGATAGTTTTTTAATATTAGTTTTGTTTCATCTTAAATTTGGATTTTTCATAGGATTAATTTTTTTTTGGATTATAAATCTTTTTTAAAGTGAAAAAATTGAAAAAAAAATTGCACAGATTCTTCCCAATGCTTAATAGATTATGAATTAAAATGTATCTACATTGATTGTAGTCTAGACTTACCACCTCAAAACCTTATATGATCATCATTGTATATATGTCTATGTTTTAAATGAATTTAATCCCTTGAAATTTATCCTCTCAAAACCTTATATGATCATCATTGTATATATGTCTATGTTTTAAATGAATTCAATCCCTTGAAATTTATTAAGCATTGTAGATAACCTAAAGAGTACTATCCATAAGGTGAATAATAAAAGGTTAAATGATGAAGAGGGTGAACCATTAAAAATTAATAGCACGTATATAAATAATTACAAATAGATTACATTGATTTTCTCAATCTATATTCTTTAGATTATATTATAGCCACACCTATTAGATTTCCCATCTTTTTATATTGATCATATGAGAAAGGAGTTTGAAATAAAATACCCTTCAAACTTTTAATTCTACATATTGTAGTAAAGGTCATACCTTGCTTCTTTTTCTTTCCAATTTTAATAGTTTATTTTTTACTTCATGAAGTGATCCAAGTGGATATTGGTGGCCACCCACCTATTCCAACTGGCTCCTCATGTCCTCATGTCTGTTTTTTATTCATCACGTCTTTCTGTACTCCTTTATAATTGTGATTTCTACACTTCTGGGGCTTTCTGAAGCCTCACACATTCTTCAAGTGGACACGGGTATCCTCTCACCTAATCCAACTAGCTTATTTTGTATGTTTTCATGTCAGCACATCTTGTTGTTCTTTGAGGGTTGTTTTGGTCCCCTAAACGTTGTTTATTTTACCCTCCACAATCAAACCATAGACAGAATCGGAGTGAGAGTCTGACGATGGAATGTGTAGCTCTCTAAAATACCTTTCCAACGGGCTATCACGCGCCTAAAATGGAGGTCGTATGCAAAAGTTATGACCCTAGGAAGTTGAGGTACCAAATTACACCAACTTACCCATAGGGCCCACATGACTTTTGGTGTTTCACCTTCTAGGGTTAGGTTTTTGGATGTATAGAGTTTTGACATTCATGAGTAATATGAAAAGGGCCTCTGGAGCCTCATTGTGATCTATTCTGCTCAGACGAATGCACATAGTAGCCACATCTCTTCTCAGAGATAGCTACCATTATTCGAGCAAGTCTCAGTTTCGCAGTTTTAAAGTTTTAGCCTATTTCATTATTTAATAGAAGATATTGTTCACTAGATATTTTTGTTATTCTTCCTATCTCTATGTTTATGATATTCAGTCTATTAATCAATTCCTTTCACTCCTAAATCTGTATCAATGGTATTAGAGCGGTCTGCTCTTCATTCATTTTTCTTCGTGCATGTCCCTGACAAGGTCTAGGTACAAGAAGTTGGGACTCAAACCAATCGAGCCATTACCAGATCAATCACGCCGAGCCCGGAAAAATCCCATGGGAGATGAAAAGAAATATGATGGAGCAGGAGATCCTAATAAAATGTTGCTCAAGGAATCCCTCACGTGACAAAGGAATGAAATGATGGACAACTTCGCGCAGATCCTTCGACAGTTGCCCACAGGAGAAGCGTCTTCATCAAGTGGCCATGTAACCACCTTCAAGGTATAGGTATATTTTGATATTCCATTATTTGAAGGACTCATAGATGAAGATGTTGTAGATAAATGGTTGAATCTGCTAAAAGGATATTTTTTGATCCACAATTTTTCCGATAGGGAAAATATCACTTTTTCACTCCTCAAGGTCATTCCCTATGTTAAATACTGGTGGGAAACTTACTCTGAGAAAAGGGCCGTGGAGGAATCTGCAATATTTTTGGTGGCCCCTACATGGGATTCCTTCCGGGGCACCATTAAAGAAAAATACTACCCTGTTGGAAGCTACTAGGACTAGTACACCAGATGGACCACCCTACATCAAGAAAGGGTACATACAATACCAGAATTCACCAATATTTTCCATACCCTACACACCAAATTGGGTATCGAAGATTCTGAGCGTAAACTGGTGCTCAAATATCGCGATTGTTTGCATATTATTCTTCAAATGAGTTTGGGTCCACTTTAGGATCCCACTAACCATCATATTCGACCAAGACAGAAGGTTCCTCAACAATGTTTGGTCGAGTCTCTGGTCTCTGTTGGACACCAGGATTAAAACATCCACTTCTTTCCACCCCCAAACTAATGGCCAAGCTGAGGTCATCAATCAGATGATTGTGAACATCCTGTACATGTACAATTCCAAGAATCCCCATACATGGAACGAGAGTCTCCCATATGTATAACATAGTTACAATAGGGCTCTCCATAGTTCCATCAACCATATCCCATTTTAGGTGGGTCCGAGATTCCAACCTGTAATATCCCCAAGGACGTGCCCCAATTATATTATGAATTGTAATTATGTTTATAGGATGGTGAGCCAAGTGTATATAAGTTGGTGGGCTTATGTTTTTATTAGGCTGGGGAGCCTAGGTGTTAAAGGTGTTAGAAAAACAGGACCGCGGAGCAATAAAATAAAACAAATATAGAAACAAAACACAGAAGACACACAATACAAGAGAGACACAGATTTACGTGGTTCACCCAGTGTGGGCTACGTCCACCAGAGAAATTGCCAG
>SNQJ01S0007186.1:109365-128289 GCA_010110895.2 Picea sitchensis
CAGGCTCTCAAAAGGTATTTCACCTGATGATTCCAGGTCCACCTCTTTGTATGTATTTTTGTTTTGTTCTAATTTTCTTTTTTGTTTTTCATTTTGGTTCTTTTGATTTTGCTTGTTTTTTATTTGTTTCTGAATAATGATATCTGTGTCACCATTTCATTTGTGGAAAGAAAATCAGAATTTTTATCCAAGAGAAACAACTGATGACTTTTCAAAGCACTAGTGCTGTAAATGCTAAATCTCAGATCAACATAAGAAAATTCCTGCTCAAAAAAATGTTGTTGGTTTCTTTTCAAAATCTTGAGAGGATACGATTATCATTAATAAAATTCTTAACGTTGTCCCTGTTTTCTAAGAAAACAACTCAATTATACCTTCCTGTCCTTGAGATGGTTTCTTAATAGGAATCTAAGTGTTTAGATCATGGTAAAGATCATTAAATGAGAAGATGAATTATATAAGATAAAATTTTGTTTTCAAAATCTGAAATTTTCAATATCACCCTGCTCTCTTGAATATCATAAAGTTTCTGCAAATTTGAAAATTAATTCTAGAGAGTTGAAAGAACTGCAAGGTTTGGGGAGTGTTTTGTAAACCCGCCGAGACACTGAATAGGTCTTCTAGCAATGGGTAAATGCATGCATGATACCAAGGAAACTTTGTCGAGGTATTGAACAGGCCTGCTGGCAGCGAAGCAATGTCAGGTTTAAGAAAATTATCAAGTATGTCTTTCAGAATTGATCAAAAGTAAATATGTTATTTATCATGGATGTATGACTCTTGGACAGGATAGGGGTGTTAGAGTGGGTTAAGTGACATCCCTGCCGAGGCTATGGATGCCTGCTGGCAGTAGTGGCCCTGTCAACAGTATCGATGGCGGTTTCCTAAAACATCATTTCGCTCGTAATTTAGATTTGATACCAGATAAAAATTTTGATAGAAACACATTGGATGTTGGACTATGTCATTTCCTGAGTTTTGATCCGAATTCTTGATTTGTTTTCAATTGCTTCTCAAATATTCATTTTTCTGATTCATCCTAACAGGAAATTTCAGTGATGCAGAGATAACTGCTTCGCCTAGTACGTCGCCATTGTTGGAAGCAATACATCATTTTTTATTTTGTACACGATTGAAAGAATTTACATTTTTATGTAGCTACCATCAACCCATCTATAAACACTTTTCTGAGTTTATTATGACTGATTGGGTTAAATCCTACTTCGTTAATTTTTACTATTTCAATTTTCGATTGTTTTATATTTAATTCATGTCTACAAGCATGAATTAAACATAAAACTTGTCTTGTTGTTTTAATAATTTGTTGCCTTACGTATATCGTTCAAAAAACCATTCATATGAAATAGAAATACAAATCTTATAAAATGGTTGTTAGACCCATTTTTTTGTGCTAATACGATTATTGTTTCAATGGTTTGATAGTTTTCGATTTGTGAAGAAACTTTGATATTTTGGATAGTCCTATCACAAATTCAATGGTTGTAACAACAATCATACAAATGAATACACACCTATTGTACTTACGTCCTCACTGGATTAACATATTAATGAGCCTTTCATTACATGCATAGGGTTTCATTACTCTGTACATTTGGCTCTCATCAAAAGGGATGGAAAGGATTACAATCAAACCCTTGGTTTTTACTCCCACTATTCGAGTTATGATAACACATAAGCTATGTTATTTTTATGTCTTCACTCTCCACTCAGACTTGATCCTGTTGCTCCCACAATTCGACCCTAAAACTATCCATAGTATTTCCTGTTACATTATGGTTACATTTGTCATGGTGCATGTCATTCTCTTGGAGTCGAATGGATGTCAGGCTTTAGTTTCTCACGATGATGCGATTAAGGACCTAAAAAGCCAGGGTTGGGATGTTTTCCTTAGAAAATTTGAGGGTTATAATCTTCAAGTGGCTAAATCTTTCATGCAAACCTTTGATGGTTGCAGAGCTAAAATTGGGGAAACACAGTTAGAATTGACCGAGGACTTTTTTAGCAAGGCGATAGGGCTTCAAGGAAAGGGTGAAAGGTGGTTCAAAAATGCCTGAATTGAAGGAGTCCTGTGGGGTCTGTTTATGACATCCTGAAAGATCAACTGATATGAAAAACGTATCCATATCTCCCTGGTGAAACCTAGGTGGCATGAATTATTGTTAATTCTCAAACAATTTGTGACATGTGAGGTTCGATACGGATTGGTCTTCCTCTACCATATCCGTTTACTCATGCATTTCATTGGTTTTGATTTAGATATGCCAATTTATTTGTTGAGAAGCCTCTATAAAATGTCCAAAAGATATAAACGACAAGGTGTTGATTCAATCTTGTTTCATCACAGATTAGTTAAGATATTGTTGATACATCACATGTCGACTGTAGGTGACTTTTGGGAGAATTTTTTGATAAGGAATGGTTTTTCCCAGACTGTTCCTACAACAAACCCTAACTGAGACCAACCACAGATTGAAAACCAGTTCAATATTTCAATCAATGGACCTGACTTCTCCAACCAAAACCCTATGCACATAGGGATACCGAGTAAGTTTTCACCTATAGGATTTCCTGAGCAAGAGACTGTTGAATTAAAGGAAAATAACCCTCTTTCACATGTGAACGATGCTGGTGTTAATACTGATTTTGAGAAATGTTGTAGAGAAAGGAATCGACAGTGCACAGAGTCAAATTTCAAGGGTAAGAAGATCAGTCACTTAATATTGAGGAAACTAAGGAATAGAAAGGCTCCTTATCTAAGATCGATCAATCCAATCAAGATCGATGAGGGCTCGGATCCAGAGATAGAGGATTTTCTAGTTCAGGAATATCCAGAACTGCAGGATTCCAAGAGGAAATTTTCCAGTCCTACTGAAACTTATGACTTCAAGGCAAAGAAGGGTTCTCCGGTATAAAGCATGATTTGAAGAAAATATCATATAATATTGATGCACCCATGGTCGACTACGTCCTTCATCGATCCGCCACCTCCCCTGTCCAGCGTGATGACTGTTACATTTGGGTTGAGAGTTATTACACTAACATTCCTATTCTACAAGCCCGAATCAAATCTCTTACTGCTCAGAACAATTTCTTGAGGCAAGAAAACCTTGATCTCAAGGTGCATGAAGAAAGGAAGCCTAAATGCATCAAGAAATCCGGAAGCATAGTTATCAAAAATGCAACCAGTATTAAGGCAGTAATAAAATCTGAACTACCCGACCCCTCTTTAGTTAACTTCCAATAGTAAACAATTTGATTTTCTTTTTCGTTTTTATTTATGTTATCTAATTCAAAATAAATTGATTTGAAGTTTGATTTGATTTACTAGAATTGAGACTGGCTATAGAATCTTTGATTTTGTAGCCAAGTCTCTTTTCTTATAAAAATTAGTAATTAGTTATGATTAATTGTTTTTCTAATCTATTTGGTTTTGTTTTTTTTAGGAAATTGGAAATGATGCTACTAATTACTGGGAGGAGATATCTTTCAATTATACGCAAGTGATTAGCAGTTTCTTTTTTTCTTCATGTTTTATAGAAACTTTGATATATTTTTTAATAAACCAACTTTGTTAGAAGTGGTTCCCAATCCACTATTTTTCTAATGTTGCTTGATTTTAGGAGATCCATATCTATCCTGTGAGATATGAGTATGTGATCCCAAGTCACTTTAAATACTGTTCACTTTGTTAGTAAGAAGATCATCATTTCTTGGAACAAATTATGGACATGTAATTTTCAGAACTCAATGGATAAGTTATCTGCAATTCGCCTTTAGACCAATGTGAATCTTTTTCATTTATGTTTTGTCTCTTATATTTTGGAATATTAATATGTTGCATAGCTTTAGCCTCCATGACATATAATGTTCCATTTTATTTAGTGCTTTAAATTTTGTCTATAATTATTGTTTCATACATATTATATCTGTGATTGTTGTTTCAATTTTAATATCATGGTTTACGCTTGATGTTCAATTGATGTATCAAATGAATGCTCCACATTAAAATTTATTTTATTGTAATCATTCACCATTATAAGATCACTGTATCCGCATGTTTAGTACTCTGTTCTTTTATCCTAGCTATCAATAAACACCTTGAATTTTTTCAAGAGATGTTAGTACAAGTTTGTCACAGATTTCTCTCACGGACAAGATAGCCGGAGGTTTGGATCGCATAGAGACATAGACACTGCATGAGATTAATTTCAGGTTAGTTTTATTCACACTTAATTTCTGTTATTAGTCTATTTTATTAGTGAGACAAGATAATTTGAATTGGCTGCTATTACTCTATCCTTGTTTCAGATTATGTTTTATTAGCATTTTTTTAAGTTCTTAGATCTTAGATTATAAAACAAAAAATATAAAAATATGTTCTTTCTTTATCTACTTTCGAGAACAAGTACCAAACATTTATTTCACAAGGCATTCATCAGAAACTTGCAATTTGTAAATACTTTGTTCATAATCGCATATTTATATTTACATTTTTTGAAACACTTGTAAATAATTAGATTCACATATATAGTATTATAGTTTTAGCTTTAGAGAAGTTTATTTCTTTGTTTTAGGACCCTAGTTGGCTAATGGAGCCATTAAAACCATCAGAATAGATCACACCAAACTGCTTGGGTTAATTAGACAACCCCGGTTTGGATCTATTCTTCCAGTTGACGATGTGTCACTTACGCCCGTCAACAAGACCCCATGTTCACCTTTCAACCTCACATGATACACATGTGATGCATCATAGACCTAATGATTTCCATGGCCTCATACCCATAATGGATTTATTTGTGGTATTGGATGTTATAAGTACTTCTAAAGAGAAAGTGGCTAAGGAATCTCCTTTTTGAACTTCTTCATTGCTCCCCATCCCATTGAACTTTTTTATTTTTTTTTCTTTTAGATTTTTTCCCCTTGAATTGAACTTTTACCTCACCTCACCCTTGTAATCATTACATATTGTATTCATTGTAGTAACATGAATCAAATTTGACCTACAATATATATTAATATCTAAATTAAATATTTATCTAATAAAGCACACATACAATGGAAAAAGTTACATTAATGATCATATAAATTTCTCAAAAAATGTATTTAGCTAATAAAACACTAATCCAATGAGAATTGTATGGTCTTGCATTTTCTTTCACACTTAGGTTCAATTGTATGTAGAAAATATTTGCATCTTTGAATGGTATGGAAGTTAGATCGTTCAGTTTGGGATATTAGTCCCCACTTGTTTTTCTTTGGTTGTCCTTGCTAAAATATAAGAAAGGAGAAAAATGAGTTAGGACCTTCACATTGACCAACCTAGTTTATTTCCCTAGTTTATTTAGTTTGAATAGAAAGTAATTAAGAAGGAAGCTAGAAGGAACTTAAAGTTTTCCATGCCCACTTTTTATCACTTGGAAACAACTATCAAAATTGAATCTTTTCTAGTTATTTGAAGGGTTTTAAACATGTTTTATAAGGATAATTCAAAAAACATCCTTCAAAAGAAATGTAAATTGTTAAAATCATTTGTCATTTATGAAGGACAACAGATATCATAAAATATTAAAGGAAGGGTCATATTTTGAATGAATTTTAATATTTGGATGGTCAATGATCATTTCTTAATCACACAACACTTCTCTTTGGGATATAAAGACTAAATAATCTCTATTCTAGTCAGCTCTTATATATTCTCTGATAAATATGCTACCACCATATTGACGTATGTGCTATTTTAAGTATCACTTAATGAAATCTTACCAAAGAAGCTCACCCACCTTGTTTGTGTGAATCCCCACTTGAATTCATTTTTTATAAGCATTGTTGATTCTTTTCAATATGGGAATTGGCATCCCATTTAGTTTGCATATCTCATGTTTTTGAATCCCACACTCATCATAATTTCATTGTATTTATTATCTTTGTCTCTAACATTTTCCACAATGTCATTTCCTTGGTGGTCTTGATGCTTAATTTCCTTTAGTTTCATGTTTCTATGGATCTTGGAAAACTCAAAATCATAAAAATATTAACCTAAATAATAAGAAATATATGCAATTATGCCAGATTTTAATGCTCCTAGAGACTTATAATGCAAGTAGGGTGTCCCATTGCTTTTATAAWWWWTTTATGTAATTATCATGCTTCAACAAAGGTCTTCAAATCTACTACAATTTATTCTTTTCTAATGAGATCAATAATGAACAAGACTCCCATGGTTAATCAGGATTGCACATGTTCAAAATATGAATATGAGATGCAGTGTTCATGCATCGTATGGATACATAGATTACATCCTCTTTTATATAGGTGTTCACAAAAATGATGGATTTTGTCATTGTGTCTAAATTTTTATATTGTCATTTTTAACACTGTGAAATTCCTCCAGAAAAAACTTGATATAAATGTTTATTATTATTAATGTATGTATAACCCATCAAAATTTTATATTTAATATTACAAAGAATAATTATTATTAATTTTTATTCAAATTTCAACTTATCTATTTAATTATTCATTAAATTTTAACATTTTAAATAATCATAAGGAAACTGAGCAGTCCCGTGCCATTTATGATTCATGGAACCTTAGTAGCCTCATGCATTTATTGTTGTCTCTTTCAACCATAAAACAAACTAAAAACGCAATAAAAAAATATATAAATAGAAAATCAAATGCCGGACATAAAATGATGAACACGGAGATTAATGTGTGTTATCACTGAAATTTCGTCCACAATTGGTTACAGGAATCCAACATCTCCAAACACCTATTTTTTCATTCATGGCCCAAAAATGCATTTCCAAAGGGCACAAACTATACAAATGGTTATAAAATCAGCATGCACTCAGAATATAAAGGAAGTGCGTGCACGTGTGCCAGTCGAAAATGCAAGGAAAGTGTACATGCGCCCGATGCGTGACTGTGGATGCAAAAAGCCGTGCACACCTCAGAACGGTGTATTAATGACTCTGGTTGGCCTCCCACCCACTTTTGGTTCAGATCCCAAGTCGATTTGACCCCCAAATCCAACCTAAATTCAAGTGGGGGGGTTGGTCAAAGACCCAAAGGTGCCCTAAAGGACCCCTTGTTCACACTAAAGACCGATTGGAAATGCCTGAAAGATTTGTTATAAAAAGAGGACATGAGTGCACTATATTTTCAAGAATCGTTTGTATTTTTATGCTACCTCTATTCTCCTGCAAGGAACCTCTTTCCTCATTGGAGCATACAAGCACCATTTCATTGGGCTATTCACATCACCTCTTGAGTGAATGAGCTTTGGATTTCTTCACCATTTCCTTTTAGTTTGTTATTTTTAAGAAGATCTCTCTCATTGGGGGTTCAAGAGACCTCCCTTGGAGGAAGAGGGGACCCATAATTCTCCCTTTCTCTTTGGTGTTTTCCCACTAATACAATCTATCCATTGGTGGCATGAATATTGGTCAATTGTTTGGTTAATTTTTGTTATAATTCCGTTATGCACTTTAGTTTAGTTTCTTTAATTTTTGTTAGCTTAGTTGTTTGTTTTTTCTTGTTCTTAATATTTCTAACTCTTGCACTAACTCCTGTCCTATCTAGCTAACCCAACTGGACTTGCAAGTGTCCTTCTTTTGCTCATTCAGGTGACGAAAATGATACAACAGATTAGTGACTCCGTTGGGGATATGTATCAATTTCCTCCCCATTTGGGTTGTTTGAGAACTTATTTTTTATTTATTTAACTTGCAAGGATCATGACCGGCCCAACCCTACCTGCAAAAAGATAAATTCAGAGTTGAGATAAGAGAATTCCATTCGAAATTTTCTTCGTGACCGCGTATCAGAACGTGTGCGAGTTTTTCATCCCACAGACACGTCTTTCGAGCATGTGCACCAAAAAAACTGTTTTTTTCAGTGCATTCTGAGAACTTGCACCAACAGGTCATTTTTTATCTGCGCATTGGCTCCACATGTGCCTCTATCTACTTTGTGACCCGCACATCTGTCCAGAAATTCAACATTGTAAGAGTTTTTTGTGATGTTTTGAAGGCCCATAGCCTTCTAAATATTGATTCTATGCAATTTTCAATATGCACCACACTTAGATTTCCTCTCCACGTGAAGGGTTATTCAAAACATAGGCACTTAGGGGGTCAAAATCCATATTTTTCCTCTTTTTTCTTTCATTTTGCCACATGGATGGCTTGCTTTGATTGTAAAAGTTAAGTTGGAATCATTCAATATCACATATATGAACACTTGCATTGGGACCATAAATCAAACTTCAATCATAGAGTATGCTCTTCTTTCCCACCATAGAGTGATCTTGAGAATAGAAAAAATGATTGAAGGAAGATTTCATCTCCCTTAAGGACAACATATTTAGGAGAGGACAACAACCCCCTTTGGGACTCCTCTTAGTTTTTTTTCAAAAACATCTTAAATTTGTAAGGGCCCACACATGCCCACATTTTGCAAAGATAGGCTGGTTTTGAAGCTATTTTCCTACTCTAGATCACTAGGGGAGTTTAAATATTATTGTAACGGGCCCATACATGCCCACATCTCCACAATATAGGATAGTCTTTTGAAGCTTTATTAGATCAAATCACATTACAAATTTTAAAGGATTGGTAAGGACCCACATGTCCACATGCTAGTTCTTTGGGAACTTTAAAATTCCACAAGGTTGTACCAATGGAATCTAGTAAGATAGGTAATCAAGACTTGTAAGGACCACACGAAGTTCACATGCTAGAAGGTGACACCTAAATTATTAAAAAATTGGCACATTTGATCACTTGATCACACACAAAGTCACTACTCACTCACATAGTTTCATCTTGAATTGTGAAGGTTGAAGTAAGTTTCCCCCAAAGGGATTCCAAAACACCCCACCCTTTTCTTGAAGGAACTATACACTCCCACTTAATTTGAATGACATTGGTTCACACCCCCAATCTCACAAACAACCACATCTAAATTTTTTCTAAAAACTCACTAAGTTTTCCTCCATAGGAGGTGCCAAAAGAAATTTTTTAGTCTAGGTTGGATCTCGGGGATAGGCATCCAAATAACTCCCCATTATCTGGTTCTCACATCTTCAAACATTAGAAGTTGTCAAATAGGGAACTTTAAACACTCCAAGTCAAGTGTTCCTAACATGATAAGGTAGGGAGATACCCGTGAAGGTTCGAAGGCCGAGGTCCATTTGTTCTATGCGTCCCCCCTTGAGGCACCCACCTCTTGGACATGATCTAGCCTGTGACCCATTTCTAAGGCTGAATATCTAAATGTCGCACTTTGAACGAGGTACCTAGTGACCAAATTTTAGGACATCTACCCAGGTGGTAGTTGTGCGCTGCAATTTCACCTTGATCGGATTTTGTATGGCTATTGGGAAATATCGTTAGCTCTTTCAGGATATGCACCCTCTACCCCTCATTATAACTGATTGTTTCATCCTTCACTAGTTCCTCTTTCGATGGCTTCAGATCCCACTGTTGAGTGTTATTGGAATGTCCAATGCTATTTGAGAGGAAGGACGTTATGTATTTTTAGGACACGAGCATTTGTTTTCTTTGTTCTCCCACGTGGACAAAATACACCTACCCACATATTTGCTTCTTTGTCAATTGATTTATGTATGATGCTCTTGTGATTACAAAATGATTGTGAGATATATTGTGAAGGTCCAATTTATTCAAAGTCTCTTGTTCATTTATTACTCTCATCACCATTTTCACACATTCTCTTTGCTAGTTGGACATCATAGGGGACCCACAAGATTCACATAATTCTAGATGCTTGGTAAATCTCCCTCCTATTCTAGGGGGAGTTCCTGGTCTTGCCAACTCATCGGCTCCACCCTCTCACACCCCTGTGAGTGCTACTATCTTGGGATCATATTTTCTTGGTTCTACTTTACTTCGGTCCACTCCCCAAGGCCAACCGCCCACTAGCTCTCCTTTACGAGGAAGCGAGGGGGAAACTTATTTGCAAGGGGGAAGTACAACCCCACCCCACCACTCTCAAGGGTCAGGTACACAAACCACTCATCCAATGGTTGGAACTAATCCTCCACCACCACTTCAGATGTCATACTTGGCTTCCCTCAACATATTGGATCTAAGCAAGCTCACAAATGATCCTATATTGCATGACCCCACATGGACAGCAATGCCCACCAAACTACCTTCATACATCCCCAAATTCGAAGGAAAGGCGGGAGACGACCCTGCCAACCATGTCATGATCTTCCAATTATGGTGCTCTTCAAATAGAATCATGGATGACTATGTCCGATTAATGTTATTCCAACAGACACTCACCAGCCCATCAACCAAGTGGTATGTAGACGAAAAATCAGGGTCCCATGTGACTTTTGAATCATTGGACATGTTGTTAATAAGTTTATACTTAAGGCTTCCAAGTATAATGTCAAGGCATCTGAAAAATAAAGAAAGTTTAAAATGTGAAAAGAAAGTCAATTTTTTAGGGAAAGAAGATATGGTTGATTTCTAAGTTGTCTTTGCTTAGCTTCCCAACGTTCTTGGATGCTTATATCATTTTCAATCACTGCCCATGAACGTTCAAGTTCAACCTAGGTGTTAGCAGTTTATAAGATGGTATTAAACAAGGTTAAAGCGATGCTAGTATGATCTATGAGGTTGGGTTCTATATTAGGTTGTATTGAAACAAGTACAGTCATGGAGGAAATAAAATTAAAAGATCTGTTGTTTTTATGTTTGCTTTTTCTTGTCTTCAATTATATGAGAAAAATTCCTGAAATTGAATTAATAGTATAACAATTCAGAGGTCATTTTCCGTATCTAAGTCAAATTTGAAAATAATGAATGTGATGAAAGAAAACCATAAAGCTATTAACAAAGTGAGGCATCAATCACAGAAGAATCTCACTCTGATACAGAAGAAGAAAAATGGATGTGAAACCTTTAATAAAGCATAAAGTGTGACAATCTAACTAATTCACAGGTCTTGTATTTGCTAATAGTAAATACAAAGGAAAATCTGTAAACAATCAGATAACCAAATAAACTTATAACCACAACAGATGTTGTACTAAGTTGTGATTAAGCATTCATCAAAGACATATAAATAAAGGTGCTGGAATACGAAAGAACAGAAGAACACATAACTCAAGATTGACGAAATATGGAGTCTATGGTCTTAATTTGTCTTAATTATGGAAAAGGAGAGATCTCTCTATTACAATCGGCCAGGAAAAAGACTTGTCTCTGTCTTTTGAAATTATATTTATACAAAAGGTTACCAACCCTAGGCGGTTGGAATTTTCCTTACTCCTAGATATTAACGGTTACGAAATAAAAACTTGAACTGTTCCACTTGTTTCCTTTCTATCTCTTTCTCATATTGGCAGAACTAGCATGCATGCATTACTTCATTATTTATTTGAAGTAATTCCTTCACCTGGCTTGAGACAGTCGACGCATCTGCTTAGAAATTGTACTAAAATTCTGGAAGGCTCTGTCACATCCTTTGCCTAAAAAAGATACAACTTTCTATGTAATTTCGACAACCTATCTTCAACCCTTTTACCTTCAAAACTTGTTGATTTCAACTATAGATCTGGATTTACCAAACATCTATCCATTTGAGCGACATCAACCTGCTTCAACTGTGAAATTTCAATCTGATCTTCATTTAATCTTTCTTTGATGTCCAATTGACGCTTTATAACATTTATTTGCCCTAATACTCCAGCACAATTTTCCTCTCCAATGCCTGGTGATTTTTTATCTAGAAAATAAAAATCCTCTTCAAACTCTTCCTTTATTTCTTTGGCCATTTTCTTACTCTCGGCTATATTGGCCTCCCATGCCTTTAGTATGATATCACCCCTAATTTTTTCTGCGACAGTTAATCTGGGAGTTGTTTGTACCTCTTCCCTAGCCGAATATACAACTGCCTTTTGAAATGTGGTTCGGGTTGTAGTAGCCTCTTTTTCTATGAAACCAATATTATCTAATGATTGAACCATCTCCCAAAAATAATATTGGATGATCCCTACCTTAGAGAACAGGCTTTGTTGTACTGCTTCCAGCTTCTGATGCACTTCCAATGCTCGGGCTTGAAACACTACTATATTTACAACCTGGGTTTCAGTGGAACTCAATTTAGCTTGCATCTGCCTTAATAATTCTTCTTGCCAAATGACCTACTCTTGGCTTGCTTGAGCAGTGTTGTGTACTTCTTCAAGATCAGATTTAAGTTGTTGAATCTCTTGCATGTCTTTGGCTCTATCCTACTCAAGTCCTTTGTTGACCTCTCTTTTGACATTATTCTCTACATTCCTTATTTGATCTCGCAACTGATTTATCAATTGATTCATCTTCCTTAGACTTTCTTTCAAATTATCAACATAAGATAGGTTGGCCATTGTAAAAGATCCTAAAGATCCTGCCACCTCTGTAGCAAAATATTCTTCTTCCAAATTTTTCCCATCTAATAATACTCTGTTCTTTTTTACCATTACACCCTATCTCATGTGCATTTCTTTATTCACCACGACCTTTCTTTTCTTACTGAAGAAGAACTCGGTGGGAGGTATCTCCTCGACAAAGATAGGCGTGAAATTGCTTATGAACATTGCCTCTGTATTAGGGTTTCCTCTGGTGAACTGTAATGGTGTGATAACCTCAATGGGGTTGCCGATTTCTGTGGACAACTTTTTCCCGGCTTCTTTAGTAGTTGATTTCTTAGGCGAAGATGATGGTATATATTCTTCGTTATTTATTATTGTCTCCCTTTTATCTTTTCCTTGGTTGTCTAGTATCTCCATCTCTGGGATACTTCCCTTCTGAGTCGAGACCTCAACTTTCTCATGATTTTCCAGGGTTTATTGTTTGGCAGAGCTTCCGACTTATGGATTTTGGGTCTCTTCTTGTTGTGTATCTGGATATTTTAGGCTTTTCCCTTGAGATAATTTAGGTAGACCGCTTCCCAGGTGTTTTTGGAAATTGTAAAACTCAGCCATTTCACCAGGTAGCAGAGCTCACAGTCAGCTCAAAAATTCTTGGTAAGATCTTACCCCTCAAAACATTTCGTCATGAGGAGACTCTTCATGTTCATAATTTTTAAGATTGCACCTGGCCATATGGTTTCCCACGGCCCTGTGTGGGTCGTACTTCTGGAACTCGATGCTAACCAGCTTTATCTCTTCTAAAGTTGTATCCTCCGCCCTAGAGTGACCGAAATCTAATAAGGAAAATGAACCAATAGACAAAGGAAAAGATGGCCATACCTTTTTCTGCACAACTTTTATCTCTTTGCTAATCCCGCCGAGTACATTTTGTAGTGCAACTTCACGACACACCAATCTATCTGGTAAAAATTGCGATAATGCATATGGAGGGACTGAGCAGCCGAAAAATTTGATATAAGAGAAATGTTCCTCTATGTACCATTATGCCACTTTACCTAGGCTAACCATAACCTTGTCTGAAATTCTTGGCGGTGGGTGACCAAATATAGAAATATGCATCGACACCTCTACCCAGTTAAAGATTTCATAAAAGAAATATTTTGCCTTGTCTTCCCAGAGCTTCAAATGGTAATCATGAATTGTTTCTACACTGTCTGGAGTCCAACTCCATCTCATCAGCGGGAAAGGTGTCATGAAATAGATAACGTCCATAACACAAGCTGACATAAAGAATTGAGTTGGTTTCCCTTTGGTTTTTTTTGTTTGGTATTCTGAGATTTCACTAGCCAGATTGTCTGACAATATCTTTTCCCAGTCAAAAGAAAATCCTTCCCCCACTGAATGAATAATGGGAACCCATGGTAGGAAGAAATGGGTCGTGTTTTCTTTTCCATAATTTTTTCACATCATCATGGCTATATACATGAACTGTGGTTCAAGCAATGAGATGGAATATACGCCCTAAGACTCGGCTTTGAAATTTTCGGGGTTTGAACACCAGTCTTTGATTAGGTCGGAGAGACTTTTTCCAAAATGATCACAATCCTTATTATTAAAATTCGCAAGAAAATTGGCGTTATAAACGAAGTTTGATGTTGCAATCAATTTATACATGACCTGTATGTGTTCCGATCGAAATGACCCAACAACTACTTTCTGAGAGTTGAATATCATTCGAGTCGGAATATCTACATGATCCATTGCCCATTTAATCATGTCGGTGTAAGGTAAAATCCTCGACCTAATTTCTATCTTATGTAGTTCTGCTTGAACGATAATCTTATATTTGGTAGATAAGTTATCCTTTTCATTATTTCTTGAGTCATCAAAATAGTTTACCACTTCATATTGTATGGTATTGAACACACACGTCCAGGTTTTAACTGTGCTTATACTTCTGGGCGAAGTATCAGAAATAACGTCTCTGTTCTAGCCAGAACTTTCACCAGCTGCTTTAGGCGCTTTCCGCGGAGCCGTGATATTGAATTCGGAGTTCTATTACCTCTTACAATGAATGAGATTGCAGAAAACCAGTTATTTCGCTAAGCTGGCTATAAGAAAACAAGAAATTGATTCAGAACTAAAAATCATTTTTGTCTTAAACACATAAACCATGTGTATACCTTCACTAAAAACGTGTTTAATTCCTTTAATAAAAATATTTGGGCGTTAAAATATGATCATATTTGGAATCATTTCCCTTAATGTCATTTATGGTCGATATCTTGGGAAAGGCACAAAATTTGAATGTATTGGAGTTAATTTTGAATAGTAGATTAATTATAGTATAATCCTCATTTAGTACCTTAATTAATCATACCTAACACTTAATCAAGTTTCAGTGTTTCAGGTCTCGGGGATCTTTAAAGAAGTTTAAGCTAAGACTTATGAAACGTGAAGTCGCAACGGGTTTTAATTAACTATAATCATACTTAACACTCATGATTAATCGCGATTAGTTTTTTAAATGTCGGGGTTTCGGTTATCGGGACTTCAAAGCCTTTGTATCTGAGAGCATCCTAAATCGTGAAGTCGCGACGATATTTACTCTTCGTTAATCTTACTTAATCGTTAATGAACCTGGCTTAACATTTAAAACTTTCGTGAGTTCGGGTGTCGGGACTTCGAGGATGCTCAATATCGAACCTTCGCATTTCGGGAAACCCCAACTCTCGAAAATTCAAAAGCAAACCGTTATATAGATTGATTCATTAATTAAAAAGGTGGCTCCATAATATGCTAAGACTTTTAAACCTTTGGATTGATTAGAAGACTTTATTTCTATGGTGATTATCTAAGTGCATTTTCATGCTTTTTATTTGAACAAAAATGAAAAATTATTTTTAGTCTAAGTTTTTTGAAAAATATATATGTTTCAACATAGGCTCCATCTAGGGATCTCGTCTCCTTGCGGGACAAGAAGAACATGTATACCAAGTGCCTTTATTGGGTAAATGGAGTCATTATTGCATCTCTGTGAAACATATTCTGAAGAAAGCACAAAACAAGATTTTAGGATTTTCATCCTTATCTTTGAAAACTCTCAAAACTAAATCATTTGATGATCTCAAGTTAGGCTTATAATAGTTTTCCTTTCCTAAAACTGACCTCATATTTGTATAAGATAATCAATACAACCTTAATCGTTCTACCAGGCTTTATTTGATTTTGTTCACATCAAGGTGAAGTAATTCTGATATTTTAAGTAGGGAGTCACATTAGCTAGAATGCAGATCTAACCGAAAAGAGAAATAGTTACCAGAGCATCTTGTAATTCATGTATAACAGCCTATCAGATATGTAGACATTGCTTCACTACTAGCGAGCCTATTCAGTATGCCGGTGAAGTTATCATATTTCCCACATTGAATTTCCTTTCACCACTTCAATTAGTAATTTAACATTTAAATGTTGAGATGAAGGAAATCATTTAATGAATTTCCTTTCATCGTCTCTCTTGGACTATATGGGGGAAATCATTTAATGAATTTCCTTTCACCATCTGTCTTGTTTCAAAACATGAAGTGGGGGAAATCAATCGGTATGTAATATACCCGGGAAAATATATGTTTATAATTTAACAACAGAGGCTTGTCAACTCACCTTAATTTCTCTGGACTAATCCTCTTTTGAGCTTCAAACATTTTTGCCTTCAGGGAAGTTCTCACGGGGAGTTCTTATTATATTTTTCAAGGAATTTCCTTGAGCGAAACTGATTAGTTTAATCTTGTTAGAATGACTAAGAGAATTAGGATTAACCTAGACATACTTCTGGTTCAGTTACAGTTAGAGGAATTATAAAACCTTTACCTATTCTCATTTTGAATATTAGTTTATGAGTTACCAAAGTTAAGGTGAAATCTTTCTCCTCTATGAAGCTCATGAGATGATATCAAGAATCTTGTGAAGAAATAGCTTGGACATGAACAGGGGAAAAAGAAAGAGGTTTCATATTTTCTTTTGTAGGTACAATCAGTCTTAAATGAGCTTCTTACTCAACTCTTGAAACTTTCCATTAAATTCTCTTTATTTCTTATGTTTCATTTTTTATTTTTTTTTGTAAAAATAAAAACTTACGGAAAGAAGGGTAACTATAAACAAAACATGAAAACAAACCGGTATGTACAGTGAGAATTCAGAGACGTATTACTGCATGAAGTGCTTGAGGTATCGCCCATTGATAGGGGCATTAAGAATCTTTCCGTCGAGATTTTCTAACAAAAATGCATTCTTTCCCTCAGAAGCTATAATTTTGTATGGTCCACACCAAATCTGATCAAACTTACCATGTTTCCCAGCATCCTCTTTTCTAGATTCCCATTTTAGAACCAAATCACCAGGGAGAAATTCCCTGTCTTTAAATTTTTGGTCAAATAACGCTTTCATATTATCTTGATATTTTTGTAGTTTTTCATTTACTTCAGCCCTATTTTGTTGAATTTCAATCAATTGATCTATCCTCCTGGTAATGTCATTTGGATCTTCTTTTGAGTCTTTCCAGAGCTTCATTACTACCAGCGCTAGATTTATGGGTAAAATGACGTCAGTACCATATACCATATGAAATGGAGACATTTTGATTGACCACTTTGTGCCTATTCTATTATCCCATAAGGCAATTTTGAATGTACATGCCATGCTTTCTTATTTTATGTCAGTACTTTCTTAATTATAGTGATCAGGCTTTTGTTAGATGACTCAGCTAATCCATTACCCTGTGGATAGTAGGTCGTGGAGTGTCCTAGAACAATGTTATATTTTTGGCAAAAAATTATCATGGCCGTGGATTTGAAGGCCTGAGCATTATCAGTAACTATGTTTCGAGGACAGCCAAATCTTGATAGAATATTCTCCTCCAAAAAACTGATCACTACTATGTCTGTTGTGTTTCGCGTAGGAATAGCTTCCACCCATTTAGTAAAATAGTCTATAATGGTGAGAATCCATTTATGTTGAGCACTCGAGTGTGGATGGATTTCTCCAATAAAATCAAGACCCCATTTCTTAAACAGAGCTTCAGTTTTAACTAGAACTAGAGGTAATGCCAAAAATTTTTGCTTTCCTGTAAACAACTGACAAGGATTACAAGTTATGACTTTAGTGTTTACATCAGTGAATAATTTCGGCCAGTAATACCTGTCTCTTAAGATTTTATAAGATGTTTCTCACCAAGCATGGTGTCCTCCACATACTCCCTCGTGGAATTCATTTACAACTTTTTATGTTTCGGATTCTACTAAATAGCTTAGTAAGAATCCTAGGGGGTCCTTCCAATACGATTGACCATCAATAATACAATATTTTACAGCGTGTAACTTCAATGTCCTAGATTTAGATGGGGCTAGGTCGCTATGTTATCAGATAAATTGGTAGGTGTGGACACTAACTGATCTCCCTAGATACACCTAGATCTAGAACAAAACACACTAGAACATGACACTTTCCTTAAGTTTTAGATATTGAATTTACTAACTAAAGAGGGATAGGTGACACACCATTTAAACGTCGCTTCCTCTCGCCATATCCATCCTAGCTCCATTCCAACTCTCATACAATGATGAACCTACAAAAGAACACAACCAACCAAATTGATAGTAATAACATAAACTCAAAATAAACCTATGTATGTGATCAAGGAATCATACAATAAAACACAACAAGCTTTATAGGAAAGAATCATATTATTGTATCATATTAAATGTGAAAGAGAGATTACAACCATGGGATTGATGTCATAAGGTCCCTTCCAACTGTCCTTCATTACCCACACACTTCCATTCCAAGAATTCTAAGAGAACAGATCTGATAATATTCACAATCTATCTTGACAAAGACAAAACTCAAAGACACTCCACCCAAGCTAATAATTCCAAGCCAAATCCAACTTAGCCCTTCTCCATGAGAGATCCTCTCCTTTTATAATCTGAAGAGGATAAGGTGAGGAGGTTAGGCTGATCCCACTAAATCATGAAAACGAGTAAGATCCAAACCATTCATATGCCACCTCACCGTGGAAGTTTCTCCTTCTAGAAGATTTGAGAAAACGCTTGTTTTTCCCACATGTAATCATTCTTGCACCCTACCTATAGAGAAGACTGCGAAATCCTTGCTACCTAGCTATGATGAAACCTGCGAGAATCAGGCATTCTTGCACCCTAGCTATAATGCAGCCTGTGAACTTCCTTTTTTATAGGGTTTTTACAAAGGAAAATGCAACTTCTTTTCTCAAGAAAAGTTATTCTCCCTTCCTTCTTCAGGAACTCAGGCCACTGACCCCTCTGAAGAAAATAGATAGGTTTACATCATTAACAGTCATATGGATGATGAAAATAATGTGTAACAGTGAGCCCCCCAAAGTATGAAGTTAGAACAGAGTGATAGCTGAAATACTTTGTCGAGTGTGTGTAAGGAACAAGGAACAGTCGGTCGGAAACCTGCCAACAAACAAG
>SNQJ01S0007187.1:0-11674 GCA_010110895.2 Picea sitchensis
ATGGGGATTAATCCAATAACAATAATAATAATAATGACATGATTAATCCGCAATGGGGATTTAATCCAATGAATAAAATATCAATAATAATAAGAATTATCTTCGCAGTTACATTATTTCAACATATATTCCTTTGAAAGTAATGGTTATGTCCTCTGCGAGACCATCCAAGAGTTTGATTCCAACCAAGATCATGGTCATGCCCATGTAACTATGTGAATTACCTAAACATATCTGAAGATATAAGATAGAATAATAACTCAAATCATTCACCAAAATACTTAACACAAGAAATAGAGAAACCCTTAAGGTAGGGTAACACCATATACTATTCATTATGGAAGGAATGCACTCCTTAATCAATACTTTCTTGTTACAATAACAATATTCTTCACCATGCTACAATACATTGATTACACTTCTTTATATACATTCTCTATCTCCTAGGAACATTCTAGAGAAGGAATCTTCTAGAAAGTCTATTTGTTATATCTAACTATCATGGTGTTCCTTATTTAATAATGTAGTGGACCTAGTCCACCTTACATTGAATTTCCTCCACTAATAATACATAACCACATTCCCATCAGGTACCTCCCATATTACCTCCCTAGGTATACTACATTCTACCCCCCTTCACATTTTTCATTCTTCAAACATGAGAGGAAACCATACAATATGACCGACTAATCAATGTAGCCAACCGGTGCACCAAGCACGACCATCCATCCATCCTAATGAAAGATGAATATGATGTCCAAATGTTTCCTTGCAACCCTGATCTTGGTCTACATCATGTTTGTGTTTCCATGGGATTGTTTCATTAGCATGATGTATTCCTGCAATGTTGGTAGTCCTCCATGCACCTCTTGATTTGGTTTCCTTTATGATTCTTTGCTAGTGTATAAGTGTATTGATGCGCACAACCTTTCCTTAATGACTATTGTTTTTCTATATGGTGTGGATGGAAATATGCAACAACTGTTGGAATCAGTCCTTTTTTTCTTCAATTTTTCCACATGGTGTTCCTTTGCTTCAATGATCTCCTAGGATTATGTATTATGTCCTTTATGTGGCTTTGTTTCATCTCCTCTTGTATACTCTGCTTCTTATTCAACTTTGGACTCTACAATAACTTCTTTTATTGCCTCTTTGGGCCCTTATTTCTTACTAAGAGACACATCCCTTAATGTGATTTTATTTTCTTATACCACAACTTCCAAAACTTCTTTTGCACATTAATATTAAGGTAGCGCCCATTGATTCCATCCAAGGATATCCCAAACAATATCCACATCACCCATGTATATATCATAAAAATTTGAATGCAACACAAATTTGTCCATGCCAGCTTCAAATCTTTAAAAAAATTTGAACATTTCACCCTCAACTTATGTGCTTTTTAATATTCTTTGTGGGAACTTACAATCTATTAACCAAATAAACATTGATAAAATTATGGATGCAACTAGGGTTATGAAACAATGATATTTTATTATGAATACAACCATGAACCTTTAATATAGATTTTCCACATGAAAATAATCCCTTGGTGATGTATTTATCCTTACACTTTGTATGAGACCACTTGTCTAAAAATATTTTTCAAATTACTTCCTTAGAGTGACATCCATTTTGAGTCAAATGATTTCCACCATGTGTGAGCATCTTCTCTTAAACTAAGGTGCAAACAAAATTTCCACTACTCTTTCCATTCTGACTTTAAGAAGTCTTAAATACTAGGACCATCGTCTCTTCTTGTAAAATACATCTTGTTTGGAAAAAATATTCAACAATATTAACTAGGGTGTAAAATAACTACGTACCGTCGCTTGCGACTTTTTATGGAAAAACAACGAAAAATGGCCAGAACTTAAAATGCTCATAAATTTACTTCCCAGGCTCTGTTTTGGCTAATTTTGTTTTTGAAGTGGTATTTTTTAGAGAGAATTCAAATATCAGTTATTTTACGCAAATTATGAAAAAGTTTCATAATGGGTTTGAAATCGCCGCCTTTTTTCCTTTTAAAAATTCTGCAAAATGGCCCAAAAATTTCTTCCTTTCTTTGGCCAAGGAAGAGCTCGATACCAAATTTTTAAGTACCTAAATAGATCTGAATATATAAGATAAAATAATAACTCAAATCATTCACTGACAAACATTGAACACACAAAAGTAGAGAAACCTTGGTGGGGTAACACCATATGCTATTTCTTGTGGAGGAATCCACTCAAGAAGCAATACTTTCTTGTTGCAATAATAATATTCTTCACCGTAGCTACAATACATTTCTTACACTTCTTTTTATATAGCATTTCTCTATCTCCTAGGAACATTCTAGAGAATCTTATGAAACCTATTTATTATATGTAACTACCATGGTGGGCCTTATTGTAATATATAGTGGACCTAGTACACCTTACATTGAATTTCCTACACTAATAATACATGACCACATTCCCATTGGGTACCTCCCTAGGTACCCAATATTACCTCCCAAGGTATACTACAAAATAGAAGTGGAAAAAGAACAGTCTAAATCATAGAACATGCCTATGGAATTACCAATCTCCTTGAAGACATCATTAGACCAGAATATTAGGGGGAGGCCTAGGAGTCAAACCCACATAGGGACATATTCAACCTTCTCAGAGGTAGCATCAAAATCCACATACAACTTTTTCAAAAATAAGGATTGGGCTCCAAGAGCTCAAGAACACGAGGAGAATTTTGCTTGAGAGTGGGGGAAGGGGGTGAAAGTCCAAGCCATCCAACCTTTGTCCAGGACTATGTGTTTGGAGGCATATCCTAGGACATGAATAAATTTCTAGGTCGTCCAATGTGGCAGGGTGTTTACTGAAAGGTGTTTGTTGACGAACCGCCCAACTAGGGTTTCATTATGGTTGTGATTTCATTGTTGGATTTCTCTCTCAAGTTCTTGTTCCCCTAATTTCTTCTTTATCTGAGTTCTTTACCTTCCTTAGATCTTCCATGTTGACAGACACCAAGGATCCAAACTAAGGAGACCATGGTTCTTAGGAGGTTCCCATAGAGAATATGCTCAGAGAGTAAGTTCCTGATAAATCCATCTGGATGGTGGTTTGTCTGGGGAAATACATCTTCTGAAGACTTATGTGGGAGCATACAATCAATGGAGAAATCTTCATAATGGGGGTGGTTGGGTTGTACCAGGAAATCATTCCCGGATTCTTGGGAGATGTTGTTTCTAAGTCTTCACATAGAGAAACAGGGAGGATTTGTACACTGTTTCCCAGGTAATTGGAGGAAGAGTCTTGTCATTGGTGAACGATGGGAGCTCACACAAGGAAGAGGTTGGGGTGGGGCTAAGGATAGGATGAGGAAAACTATTGGGAGAGAGGATTGCATCAACAACAGGGGGGTCAATTCCAGGCAAGGGTGTCGAGGGAGGAGATGTGACATGTGTCATCCAGATGTTTATTCTTGGGAGAGGATATTCAAAATAGTCCAAGAGATCATCTTCCCCGTAAGCCATAATGGCTTAGAGTGGTGAAAAATATCCTCCATCTGGATGACATTTCCTGACGTCATGCATGCTCTATAGAAACCCTTATCATCCGAGAAACTGCCATGTTAAGATTGATGTTATGTACAATATGTGATTATTTACTTCTTTATTAATTATGATCTGATTAGATTAGTTATGAGTACCCAACCATACCATGGTCAAAATACATAGACTACTCAATTAGTTTCTTAAGTTCCATAATAATTATGGTTGATTCTATTTAAGATGTACTTTTAAGTCAAGTTGCAACTTTATTCAAGTAAATGGATATGTATTTATTAGTTGTAGAAAACATAGGATATATTCGAACCTCAAGAAATCTTTGTGTTGGAGGAAAACTACTTGGACACGTTCTAAGTGAGAAATGAGTTTATGTTGATCCGAAAATATTCAAGCAATTAATTATTTGAATCCTTTAGTTAATAAGAAAGTAGTTTAGTCCTTCTTTGGGAATACAAATTTTGTGAGAAGGTTTGTGCATGATTATGCTTCTATTCTCAAGACAATAAATGAACTCTTGAAGAAGGGAAAGTAGGGATCCTAAAGACTCAAAAAGCCTTCAAGAACATCAAACATTCTATATAAAGTGCTCCAATACTTATCAACCTCAACTTGGATATAGATTCTTTTATATTCATTTTCCTCATAAGAAACAATTACAATCATCCTTACTCAAGAAAATCTAGAGGGAAATGAACTAAAAATTAAATTCTTTCATGAGTCGAATATTGAAGGGTTATGAATTGAGGTATACCCCCATTGAAAAGCATACCTTTTCTTTGCTAAAATCTATTGCACATTTTAGGGCTTATGTCATTTTATCTCATGTTATAACTTATGTCCCATTTCCTTTAGTATAAATGATGCTAAGTCAACCTTTGATGAGTGGGAGAAGGGATAATTTCAAGGGTATAATTTGGAGGTCAAACCTTTGAAAGTTCTCAAAGGATGGAGCCTCTATAAGCCAATGTGGGGAAAGATGATGTGATAATAAATGAATAATAAATGTGTGTAACATTTTCTCAATATGATTTTCCTATTTCCAAACACCAGTGATAAATATATCATTATTTACCTGAAGTCCAGACAATTTCCAATCGAAATGTCAAGCAAAGGAAGAATAACATTGAATATGAAATGTATCTAGTATGTATTCATTTTAGGAATCCTTTTCAAGAGGAATTTCAATGGCATTTTATTAGGATGTTTGTATACCTCTAAAGTAAACAAAATATTAAGATAAATCCATGAGTGAGTGTGGTGGCCATTTCCCCCCCTGGTGACTACTCACAAGGTGATTAGAGTGGGTTTTTACTTGCCAATTGAGAACTCTCTTTGTTAATTTGTACAAAGCAATCAAAGGTTTTGTAACATGCTATAGGTTTACAAGAAACGTGAAAATAACAACATTTCGTCTAAAACCCATTAGAACGAAGATGTCATTTGGACAATGTGGTATAAATGTCATTGGACCAACAACTCCAAAGTCAAGCAAGGGACGTTCATATGTACTAACTGCTACAAACTATTTCATGAAATTGATCTAAAGTAGTTTCATTGAATAGCATAAAGTGTATCATAGATGATTAATTCTTAAGCCGGGAAAAAGATGTTAGGAAGGATTGTTGACTCAAAATCTCATCACCTACAATGGTTATATTCTTGTTGCTATAAAATTTGTTACATTTTATGGGGAATATGGTATTATTGTTGGGAAATCTTAAAAATGTTATCCCCAAGGAAATGGGTTGGAAAAATCAACCAATAAGATAATCATTCAAAATCAAAAGAGATACATAGAAAAAAATAATTTGGAAGGAATTGACATACAAAAGTTGTTAGAAGCATTTATGGGTTGGAAAGAGGCAGTGAACAATATTTGTATATTGGGTATAGAGAAAAGATGCAGTATTTCCTGTCCATCCTAAGGTCAATACCATTGTAGTTGTCATGGGAATTGAGGATGAATATGGAGTTACTACTTGAGGAGAAAAGAAAAAATTCATTGGAGGATATTTAGAGAAGACAATAAAGAACAAAGAAATCATAGGTTCAAATCTAGAGATGGGTAGGTTATGTACACTTATGTAGAATTTAGTAGTCAAATCATTACAAAAAGGGGTCCCTTGTCCCACAAACAAGAGGGTCTCATACACACCAATTTGGTGTATGGTTTTGGATTGTGACCTTAAAATTAGATTATTATTATTAATTTGAAACATTTCCAGAGGGAGGAATGTGTATTGGTGTGGAACAAAGAAAAATAAAAGCCTTCAATACATAACAAATTCGATGATTCAATTTGGTTTATCCTGAGTGGTTTGTGTTGGGGGGTGTCCCCACCAGGAGTTCAATTCCATAAGTGACATGGTAGCTCTTAAATGAATAAGCTATCAAAAAAGCCTTGACTTTCTACAAAAATCCAGTCACTACTACACATTGAAAAAAATTGCGGCCGAAATTATTCTTTCATGTAAAATTTAAGAAGAAAAAGTTCATTTTTCAATTTTGATATAAATCAACCCCATATTCATCACTTTATAGATGGAAGCAAACTTTTTTTTTGTGATGATAATCAAGATGGTGGACTACTATCTCAATTTTGTCAAATTAGTGTTTTCATCGCCGTAGCAGTGATCACTATTGATTATTACACTTTTTGATACTATCCATATTGACCGTTATACATTTTAACATAGTCTAAATTGATATATTCAAAGTTCGTCACAAGAGTGACGAATGTTAACTTTCAACACCTGCTTAGTTCTGTCTTCGCCAAAGTGACCTAAATATAAAAATAAATTGGTAAAAAAAGAAATATTTAGGTCATGAGTGCGTCACAATTACGACGGTGGTGACCTAAATTCACCTATAAATATTTGATGATTTAAATATGTTGTGACAATCTTGCTATAACAACGAAAAAGCGGAGTTCGAAAGGAATTTTTTTGTGTGGAAGAATGTCGCATAATTTTGTTAGAGGTGGGGAAAAAAATTAAAGCGGGTGAAAAAGGGTGATGGTAGATGTTATTGCCCTTGCAAAAATGTTGCCTCATAAATCAACGTAAGAATTTTAATAGCAACAACTACAAAACATTGTAGGAAATATGGGCACATTGATGGCGGATCAAATGAATATAGTCCATGGTAATTAGCTATATATTCATTATCTTTTTTTTATTTTGTCAATTTTATATAAAATTATATATATGTATATATATTGTTTGAATATTTGTTATAGTATACGGTAATTTTGCATGATTGTTTATAATTATAAATTTAGAGTTGCCCTCTAACTTTACGGAGAATATTGCACCAAGTATTAGTAGAAATGATATTTTACAAAGTGAGGAACATCATGACCAAGCAAATGAGGATCTCATGGTAGAAGATGATGGGACAAATCGAAGTTAATGATCCCATGGAAGAGAAGATATTCTGGGACAAATCAAATGATCCAAGATTTGTTTTCTCAATGGGATGAGGATGGGGACAATGATGGTATTGATGATGAACCTCTAATTGAAAAAAGGAAAATAGCTGACTTTATAAATGGTCAAGAGAAAATCTTCTCTCTCCACTACATTGCTACTAGTGAACTTAAAGGTTGTGAATAATATGTTGAAAACTTGTTTGAAACGGATCTGGTATGTAATATGTTTCATCTCATATTATACACTGTGTTTTATTTTTTCTATTTGTTTTTAGTGTTAATTAATGTGTAAAAGGACAGTTGAGACATCCTTTTATACTCCCGAGTTTGCATACCATTATGAAAAGACATTGGGATGAATTATCAAACTATAGATGCATGTCCTAATGACCATATTATATATTATAAGACAACATCCTTGAAAACGAGAATATGCAATGTCTTATCATTGAATATGGCCCGATAAAGTAATAACAAAAGTGTCTCGAAGGTTCTTACGTCATATTCCCATAATTCCGTTTACAATGATTGTTGAGGTGTAACATACTTCGATTATGAATTACCATGCGCTGTAATATAAAGTGGATATGATGTTTTGAATGCCTTTGATAGCTCTGCATTTAGGAAATTGAGAGATAGGCTGGATTTAAAGAATAACCTCGTGATGTTAGACTTTCATTGGAGTTGATGGTGTTAATCCATTAGGAGAACTAAAGGTCTATTTACTTAGTGTGGCCTATTTTTGTTATCAACAACAAAATTCATCCTTGGATGTCAATAAAGAGGGTACATAATGTTGACAATGATTGTTCGAAGTATTTGTTTACATTAATTTGCAGATGTAACATTTTTTCATTTTGTTTCAATTTTTGCATATTATATTTTGTTTGGTACATTTGTATATATATTGCATGATATCATTCATATAGTAATTGTGTGTAATTTCAAACAATTAGGTAAGATACCGAGGTTAAATATATGAATGTATATATCGAGGCCCTTATCGACGATACTGGATTATGGGGTGACATCACAATGTATGACATATATAAACCAATCGGGGAGAAAAAATTTAAATTCCATGGAATACTTTTATGGACAATTCATGATGCCCTGGACTAACACATTTTTGTGGTATAGCATTTTAATTGCTCTTTAATACTATATAGTACAATGTTATAATCATGGTGCATGTTTAATTTTAAATAATCTCATCATATAAATGACATTAATCCATTTGTTCGCGAGGTCTTCAAACAAAGGGTAAATTTGCATGTCAATTTGTGGCCCCTAAGATGAAGTATCGTCATTCAAAAAGTTTAGGAAAGATGGTGTTTGATGAAAATTGGTAATCTTCTTCCTAAGAACCATAGGTATCGTGCCTCTTGAAAACATCTTTCAATGGGAAAGAAGAGACTAGTTTAAAACCATGAAAAGATGACCCTTCACCTATGGAGGTTGGAATATAATAGAAATTGTCAAGGTACTCAATTTCATAATGTATCGTAGATCATGTAATGTTTGAATGTTATTTTAATCATTGAATTTATTTTTACCCGTGTTGATAATTATTTTGTGATTTCTTATATGCTTCATGAAGGCCGCCAATCATCATGAAGGTATTAATGATGGACTTCCACGAGGAATGAAATGTTATATCGCTCAATTCATGAGGTTTCCCTACTATGAGGAGCTAAAAATAGCTCATTTTTTGATACAATGCATATCGGGAAGAATGTGACTGAAACATTATGGTGAATCATGTAGATGGTGGGAGGGACAAAGAAAAAATTATCAAAATTTGTATGCTGACATTCGGGAAGCCAATCATGTAATGTGAAGTGTGATCCAATATTCAAATATATTAGATGGAGTACTAGATCGAAATAACCTTTGGTTGATAGCGAACAACAAAACAATGATGTAAAGGGTCATTCAAGAATTAAATTTCCTGTGAGGGTTTTGCTTCAAACATAAAAAAATATCTTAATGAAAGGTGAATTTGGTGGGGTAAAACACATGATTGGCATACCTTCATTAAGGTAATAATTTTTGGTAAACATATTTATATATATATTGGCCTTATACACACTTTTATTTATTTTATTTTTCTTGTCTACTTTGGTGAAACAAATAAAGATTCATTTTTGTTACAATATGTTCTACGCTATCTCTCCCAACCACGACTTTGACAACAACGTCAACCAAGTTATATATGATCTTTGAAAATACATGAGGTAGTAGTTGTGATTTATATGCAAAATGTCCTTTCAAATTATTGTCAAAGAATTAAATTTCCCACGGGTTTTGCTTCAAACATAAAAAATATCTTAATGAAGAAAGGTGAATTTGGTGGGGTAAAAACACATGATTGGCATACCTTCATTAAGGTAATAATTTTGGTAAACATATTTATATATATTGGCCTTATACACTTTTATTTATTTTTATTTTTTCTTGTCTACTTTGGTCGAAACAAATAAAGATTCATTTTTTTGTTACAATATGTTCTACCGCTATCTCTCCCAAACGACTTTGACAACAACGTCAACCAAGTTATATATGATCTTTGAAAATACATGAGGTAAGTAGTTGTGATTTATATGCAAAATGTCCTTTCAAATTATTGTTGTACTTAATGACACATGTTTTACTTGTAATCTAATATATTATATTATGTTATTTTCTTGTGTCATGATCTCATGTAGATGGTTGTCATTGAAATAAATCCATGAAGATGATATAAAGTATTGGAAGAGAGAAATTCCTTGTCTAATGTGTAAAATGTAAAAGTACATACCTCCAACGTTTTTCAATGCACAAGAACACTACCTCATACACCAAGTTGAGGAGATTGAAATTTGTGGACCTGTTCACACAAGGTCAATGCGGATAGTGGAGAGGCACTTGAAATCATTGAAGGCATTGGTTAGATAAATATCACATCCCGAGGGTTCTATGGTGGAGGGATATATGGTATATCAAACCACGGTGTATATTAGTCAGTATCTTCCTAAATTAGCAGTGCCAACTATGCAGGTAGTGGATCGCATTTGGGATGTGAACTCCATCAAAAAATTTGAAGATCAGGAGCATCTGTTGGGGGAAGGTAGAATGAAAAAAATGAGAGGTAATATATTAATAATTGTGAAAATTTATATTAATAATACATATTAAATTTTGTTTTTTGTGTATATGATCATACTCATTAATATATTAATATAATTTATTTCATAAATTATAAATATTTATAATTACCTGCATATTGGAAATTATAACTAATATTTAATATTGGTGAATTATGTTTTTATTTATTTATTTGCTCAAGAGTGGGATGCACTGCATTTATACATTGCAAATAATCTTGACTGGATGAATGTATGGATTGAAATATGTAAACAACATAATGGAGGTAGGTTATCATGGCAATGACTGTCTAATTTGGTTAGAGAAGCTCGTCGTAACGAAGATGCCAATGTTACGCAAAGGGAAATTGATTTAGCATATGGTTTGAAAGATGGACAGGTAAGAAAATTCACCCATTTTATTCAGTTATTTTATATTATATTAATGTGACTACATGTGTACTGTATTTTTCAGATACTTTCGAAGTTATATACATATATGTTAATTTATTAATTGACAATGCATCTTTTACATATCTTACATATTGCAGTTGAAACACCACAAGGCTATGTGGTGCATTGGTCGTAAATTTTGCATCAAACAATTGGATGAAACCAGGAAAACTTTTGATAGTGGGATAACTGCAGTATTCCAGGTCACTAATGTTTCCTCTAGGAGTGACAGACATCCCCGAGAATCTGAAAATAGATACTATGGGTATTTAAATGATATACTTGAGTGTGACTTTAATTCCTTCAAAATAGTTATGTTCGATGTTAAATGGTATAGGTTACGAATGCATGAACATGATGAGGAAAGAACTGTTATTCAACATGCCAATCCAATGATTAAAACAACAGTGTTTGAAAGATGACATGATCGCTATGTTTTCCCAAGCCAATGTGAACAGGTCTTTTACTCAAATGTTCCAGGTGAAAGGGATTGGTCATTTTTTGTTAGATAAGATCCAAGAGGAAGGCCAATTAAGTATACTCATTTACAGGAAGAAGATGATATTGAAGATCAAGAAGATGATTCAACAGATCAGACAGAGCTGAAATATCATGGAGGGTCAACAGATGAAGAAGATGAAGAAGATCATGATTCAGGTGTAGGAGACAATATTGCAATTCTTGATGATGATTTCGATGAAAATATGCTCGAAAATGACATTAATGATGATGATGATAACATCAATCCTTTCAACATCGTTTATGAACCGGATGATGATACAGATGTCAAGTTCGATGAAGAATATCAAGATACAGAATAAGGATGATTACACAGATGTTGAGGTTGGATTAGGTACATGACTATATAATATTTTAATTTGTATGAATTATTCTCTTAAAATAATTTATTTATAATGTCATGGGTTAATTACATGTTTTTAAGTTTTATGCGATGTTTTTATATCCTATGTTACATGTTGTTTAATTATTATTTGAAACATGAAAATAGTTTCCAATATATTAAAGTACGTGGTAGACTAAAAATATCATTTAGAAACACATAATTTCATGTACCTTCATAATTTTTTGTTTTTGTAGTTTCTATGCATGAATATT
>SNQJ01S0007187.1:13496-23768 GCA_010110895.2 Picea sitchensis
GTGAGACATCTTGAGGGGGAGATCTAGAATAGAGGGCACATAGGATCCACAAGGCCACTGCACATGGAGGATATCCAGTTCGATTTTTCATGCAGGAGGGAACAAATGATTCACTTGATTGATGCGAACGAATCCCTGCCACGATTTTTCCAAACAGAGATAGACTGAAACCTTGCCGCGAGGAGGAGATGTGCATAGAGGGCACAAATATCCATGAGACATATTTAGGGGGGATCTAGAATAGAGGGCACATAGGATCTGTAAGGCCACTGCACGAGGAGGATATCCAGTTCGAGTTTGCATGCGGGAGGGAACAAAGGATTTTCTTGATTGATGCGAATGAAACCTAGCGAGAATGGTGAGTTTCATTGTCCCTCTTTTTGGGTCTAACAATATACCAATAGGTCATTTTTTTCTTGATATATTTGAATATGTTTGCAAAATGCAAGGATGATTTTAGGGGCACTCATGGGCTAATTTTCCATGGTTTTTCCAAAAACAAGATTCGCTATTTTAAAAATTATTCGCCCAAATTCTATAGGATAAAATTATTTCACCTTAAAAATCGCCAAAATTTTATAAAAACTATATAAAATCCTTATAAATTTGGATATTTTTTCAAAAATATCACCAATCATTTATAGTTGGCATATGAAGGATTAACAAGATTCGCCAAGGTTTCTACATTTTAAAATAAATTTCCATCCTTAAAATCATCCCTAGCAAAATGTCTATTTCCCAAAAGACCCAAACTATCTATTGGCCAAAATATCCTATTACCACTTCCTTCATGCATGCTTATTTCTCTTCCTATAGTTAGCCAGAAGTATCACAGTTTCATTCAACTATTTCTAGCCAGAAGTATCTCACAACTATTTATTGTACCATGGTTTCATCAATAAGAAATATCTCATACATTACAAGCAAAGACAAGGCATACCAGACTTCCAGTTACCCGTATGAAAATTCCACTCATGATGAGTTAGTTCTATAACCAATACACTATATAGATCATGATTGAGCTTCCATTTCACTACAACTAACTCCTGTAAATATTGAAATGATTCTAATAATATAATTTTCAATCCTATCCTCTACAATGTTTCAAAACATATATCTTTTACATCCCCTCGAGTCATTCCACAAATTTGGAAATTTAGTTTCATGACTCATTGACACCTAATTCTTATGACTCATCACTAATTGGTATTCACTACTTTAACTAAAATCTTCTAGAATTGAACTTCAAAACTAAGTAATTTCAAAATAATTTACAATGAGTTTACAAAAACCCCTTATTGAGTTGGTTCAAGACAATAAGGCCTAATCAATATTTAGAAACTTCTGATGTGAGAAGATGCTCCTGCATCAACATGCCTGAGATAAAATCAAAAAATATCACCAACCATAATTAGGAGAAACCACAAGGTGAAGAGTGCCACTATTGGATCAACTTTGGATGCTCCAATTTGAGAAAGCAATCAAATCACGTATCTTCAAGTATCTACAAGCACCTTAACAATGCCTATTTGGAACATCATGGGACACATTTCCATGTATTAATCACATCCACTAATACAAGTGGAAGACATTCGTGCTAACTTTAGTGGTTGATGGAAATTGACCAATGTAGCCTAATATGGAGTATAAATGAGAATGCCAATGTCGCTTGGGGAGGGGTGGAATTTGTTTGACTTAGATTTGGAATGAATAACCATATCTTAGGCATATTAATGTCTTATACCAATAGGTCATTTTTTTCTTAATATATTTGAATATGTTTGCAAACTGTCTATTTCCCAAAAGACCCACACTATCTATTGGCCAAAATATTCTATTACCACTTCCTTCATGCATGCTTATTTCTCTTCCTATAGTTAGCCAGAAGTAACTTGATTTATTTTACTATAAAACTTCTTCATATTTTCATTCGAGAGAGTTTCTTCTCCTTAAATATGCTTATTTAACACAGGGAAATACATGTCAACATTATTTCACAAATCTCACAACTATTTCTTGTACCACGGTTTCATCAATAAGAAATATCTCATACATTACAAGCAAAGACAAGGCATACCAGACTTCCAGTTACCTATATGAAAAATCCACTCATGATGAGTTAGTTCTATAACCAATACACTATATAGATCATGATTGAGCTTCCATTTCACTACAACTAACTCCTGTAAATATTGAACTGATTCTAATAATATAATTTTCAATCCTATCCTCTACAATGTTTCAAAACTTAGATCTTTTACATTCCCTCGAGTCATTCCACAAATTTGGAAATTTAGTTTCATGACTCATTGACACCTAATTCCTATGACTCGTCACTAATTGGTATTCACTACTTTAACTAAAACCTTCTAGAATTGAACTCCAAAACTAAGGAATTTCAAAATAATTTACAATGAGTTTACAAAAATACCTTATTGAGTTGGTTCAAGACCCTAAGGCCTAATCAATATTTAGAAACTTTTGATGTGAGAAGATTCTCCTGCATCAACATTCCTGAGAGAATAAAAAAATATCACCAACCATAATTAGGAGAAACCACAAGGTGAAGAGTGACACTATTGGATCAACTCTGGATGCTCCAATTTGAGAAAGCAATCAAATCAAGTATCTACAAGAACCTTAAAAATGCCTATTTGGAACATCATGGGACACATTTCCATGCATTAATCACATCCACTAATACAAGTGGAAGACATTCGTGCTAACTTTAGTGGTTGAGGGAAATTGACCAATGTAGCCTAATATGGAGTATAAATGAGAATGTCAATGTCTCTTGTGGAAGGGTGGCATTTGTTTGACTTAGATTTGGAATGAATAACCATATCTTAGGCATATTAATGTCTTATACAAATAGGTCATTTTTTTCTTGATATATTTGAATATGTTTGCAAACTGTCTATTTCCCAAAAGACCCAAACTATCTATTGGCCAAAATATCATATTACCACTTCCTTCATGCATGCTTATTTCTCTTCCTATAGTTAGCTAGAAGTAACTTGATTTCTTTTACTATCAAACTTCTTCATCTTTCCATTCGATCGAGGTTATTCTCCTCAAATATGCTCATTTAACACAGGGAAATACATGTCAACATTATTTCACAAATCTCACAACCATTTCTTGTACCGCGGTTTCATCAATAAGAAATATCTCATACATTAGAAGCAAAGACAAGGCATACCAGACTTCCAGTTACCTGTATGAAAATTCCACTCATGTTGAGTTAGTTCTATAACCAATACACTATATAGATCGTGATTGAGCTTCCATTTCACTATAGCTAACTCCTGTAAATATTGAACTGATTCTAATAATATAATTTTCAATCCTATCCTCTACAATGTTTCAAAATTCAGATCTTTTACATCCCCTCGAGTCATTCCACAAATTTGGAAATTTAGTTTCATGACTCATTGATGCCTAATTCCTTTGACTCATCACTAATTGGTATTCACTACTTTAACTAAAACCTTCTATAACTGAACTCCAAAACTAAGGAATTTCAAAATAATTTACAATGAGTTTACAAAAACCCCTTATTGAGCTGGTTCAAGACCCTAAGGCCTAATCAATCTTTAGAAACTTTTGATGTGAACAGATGCTCCTGCATCAACATGCCTGAGAGAAAATCAAAAAATATCATCAACCATAATTAGGAGAAACCACAAGGTGAAGAGTGCCACTATTGGATCAACTTTGGATGCTCCAATTTGAGAAAGCAATCAAATCAAGTATCTTCAAGTATCTACAAGCACCTTAACAATTCCTATTTGGAACATCATGGGACACATTTCCATGCATTAATCACATCCACTAATACAAGTGGAAGACATTCGTGCTAACTTTAGTGGTTGAGGGAAATTGACCAATGTAGCCTAATATGAAGTATAAATGAGAATGCCAATGTCGCTTGGGGAAGGGTGGCATTTGTTTGACTTAGATTTGGAATGAATAACCATATCTTAGGCATATTAATGAATGAAAATTGAGGCATATGCAATGTTTTGTTGAAATATTGAATGATAGGCCTACTTAGCATTGTAAGATGGAGAAAATGTTAGATTTCAAAAAAATGATACATATGTGAGGAATAATATTGGGGTTTACAAGGAGATGTAAGCCAAAGGTGGTAAAAACATTGATAATAACAACTAGTCATAGCATAATTAACAATCATTGTTCATACCTTTTGTTTTATACTTTTCTATTGGCCAAATTAAACTATTGAATTCTTTTTCAATATTGTCATATTTACCCATATATTTTCTTATTGATTTGCATGCATTTATATCGCAACCATCTAAACAATAGTTTCCCTCATGCATATTCTCACTCCCACCCTCTTGGGTTAAGTATATGCATGTGTGTGCCCCTATATACTCTCTAATATAAAATAGTTTCAAGCTTTTTTCTTCCCCCTAGTCACTATTAAAAATTATAGTCCTTACTTTTCAAGGGCTACAAAGAGGAGAAGATGTATTTGAATCATGTTTTCTTAAAAAGAGGAGAGGATGGATTTTTGAATCGTGTTTTCTTTTTGTCCAATGAAGGGGGGAATGAATAGGAACCTAGATCATGTAAATGAATGTTGTATCTTACTTTGAAATCCTTATGTGACATTCCTCTTATGAAACAAGGATTTGTATCATTTTTTCTTTATGAGTATTCAAGATGTGTATGGTGGTCTCTATAATCATAATATTTTACTATGTTAGAAATGATGACATTTGATTCAATGTTGTATAGGTGTACTAAGTGAACTATGACATGTGCATGGCATTTTTAAAATTTGGGTCATTTTGCAGTACTGCGCACATAGTAATCTATCAAGAAATTATTTATTTGCTTAAAATCTCTTGCTCCTTCCCATAGCTAGTTTTCATCGAAGTTGAATTTCTTGCATTTCATTTTCCTCTTGCATGGTTTAAAGAGTCGAGTCAAAACGCCATCACTTTCACAACCACTCCTTTGACTAACAAGAACCTAAAATCAAGCGCTAATTAAAATTTATCTAGCAACTTTTCTAGGGCTCTTCAAACCCATCTTAGCTTAGGTGTAGAGCTTTGGAATAGGATTGTGAGAATAAATTTCCAAAGATGATAAACAAACATAAATCCTTGAGTTAGGGAGTGAAATCCAGTTTCTATATCACTGACTTTGGGAAGCCCTTCTAACACAAGGGTCAATCATGAGGCCACATTGGGGCCCTCGGAGTAATCAACCCTGCTTTGTTGGTCTTGGTGTCGACTGTCGATTGTCCCCCATATGCTTTGGTATAGTAGGTGGTACCATAGAGGCCATAATCTTTTAGACTTCCTACACAAGGTGACAACACAGGGAAGGTGGTTTTTTACCTGGGATCGACGTTGGCTAAACTCACTCGGACTCCTTGTAGGGTTGCCCACTACTCGGTGAGGTAACTTGCACCAGGGAGTTAGTTTGTTAAGCAGGTTGTCAACGTAACTTTCCCACCCGCTGAAACTCAGCCCCTTCATGCATCGATTCTACGATGTTGGATTCCATCACCAACTAGCACTTCTTTGTGAGAAGGTTTGTTTACATGCTTGACTCCTAGATTAACTAGAATGTGTTGTTTTTTTTCCTTAGTTGGCCTTAGGATTGAGTTTGTGTCTAATGGCATCAATTTCGGGTTAATTCCTCATTTAATCAATACAAAATATGGATACAATTAAAACAAAAGGTAATAAAGAGGTAATAAATAGCTCATACCTAACTTATGTCTTATAATTTTCCAACATTGTTCTTTACACTTAGTGCAACAACCACCAAATGGAATGGTTTACACAAAGTCAATGGAGAATGTTATTGGAAAATTGAAAATATTATCATAAACCCACATCTCACATATTTGTACATGCACCATAGATTCACAATATTTCATGAAGAGGTCCAGGAGAAATGCCTCCATGCAAAATTGTCCACATCATAATTCTCCATGTCCTTGATGGAAATATATAAAATTCCCTTGAACTACTACATGTCTATGTCAACTAACTACTATATCTTATTGCCTTGAAAAATGACTGCACCAATTTCAATTGCACATTGAGTTTAACAACCACTACTTCCTACATAAAAATGTGGGTTGCACTATTGTTAACCATCGCCATAACTAACTTATTCTTCAACTTGCATTGAACAAAACTAATATTTGTATATTTCTACTCTTGGCTTGAACAAAACTAATATTTGTATAGTTCTACTCTTGTCTTGAACAAAACTAATATTTGTATAGTTCTACTCTTGGCTTGCCTTAGACATATTGCCAACTAAAGCACCCAATATTTGCAACACACCAACTGATGGTTGGATTTATTACTCCATAGCATTGAACCTCATCTTCAATGGACATTTCTTATAATAATTATAATTTGCACAAATCCAACAAACAACCTCATTACTATTTTTTTCTTAGATCCATATGATAAATTTATCATGTCCTTAGTGTTATCACATTAATATGCCCTTAATATGTCCAAAATAAAGAGAAATATCACATTAAATTAGGTGGTTGACCACTAATATTAGTAATTTCACCCTAGTCTAATTGTGCATCCAAAACTAAATATATACAAATTTTATTTAGAACTTTGAATATAGAAAAAAAGTTCATAAATTAGAACTAGGATGATGATGGACTACTGACTAACAACACGTGCACATGCAACTAAAGGTACAACCAAACAAGTACTTGTCAGATATTTCTTCATCGAGTGAGGAAATCTTAAGAAAAATAGAGGGAAAAGCGACTGCATCTAGTAGATATGATAAGAAAACAAGGACTAGAGGTGAAAAAGTCAAAATAAAATTTTGTAGACGCATGAAATTTTTTCTTGCCAAAGGAGGATCATGCTCTTATGATGATGATAGCATAGAAGACATAGAGGTTCCACTCAGGTATGAGCATATGGTGAAATAATGGGTACCTAAGGAACTACCTCCTATAGATGTTGACTTCGTTGTCAACAATAGGACATATCACATTTCACCATCCTCCCTGCATGGCTTGGGGCTATTTTCCATGGATGGAATAATTGTAAAATACAATACAGTAACTTAATTGATGGAATATGCCAGACCGTGTTACAACTATAACGATTGGATGTGTCTGGTCCGATACATGTGAAGTATGCATAGATATGCACTCGCCGCAAATTATATACAACTAATAAACAAGGATAAAAATAAGGGAGCGACTATATATATTGATGGACGACCTAAAGCTTCCAGCAATATCGCAGGGTTTATAAATAGCACATGACCCGGGACAACAAACAAATAAACGAATTGCATATATGAGGGACGTGAAGAGAATTGGATAGTCCTATGCACAATAAAAAAGATAGATCCCGTGGAAGAGTTATTAGTGGATTACCATTTGAATCGAATAAAAAAATTGACTAATAGTGTGCAGGTTCTTATGCAACACCTCTTTAAGAAACCTCTACTTATTGCATTATATTTTTTTATTATGTTTAACATTGTTGTAAATATTATCTTTAACATTGTTTTTTGTTATCATTAACATTTTTTTAAATATTTGGAGGTTCTAATTATATTGTAATGTGGCAGGATGATCGTGGAAAAGGGTCGGCTGCAAAACATGTAAATGATTATCAATTTCCACTTTCATTTTACGTTATTTTTATTATTTGATTATATAATTTTATTGAAATAACATTGTTTTTGTTGAAATTATATGTAGTTCGTAGGCCATGTTGATCATGATTCTGTCGATGAGGAGGGGTTTTATTCATCCGTTGATCCGATGATCTTAATAAAAAAAGATCATTAAAGCGAACAAGGAAATTGCTAGCTTCTTATATCGTCCAGATCAAACTCACGACGTCAAAGAAAATATCAAGCTCATTATGTCACAAATTAACACATATAAGGTAATAACCATAATTTAAAGTGTTTTTTTTTAATGTACTCATATGTTCAATTATGATACTTTGTTCTTTAACTTTTACATTATCTCACGAAAAAATATTTTCTTTTTTATAAAGTCATTTTTGGATCCTGTTTAGCCCGATGTTGGTAGTAGTGGCGCTACAGAGTCCTAATGCGGGCGGTCATACAAATGCTAGAGTACTATTTACTTCTCCATCTTCCACACCTAATTTAGATAGGAGCCATGACACTCACCATCGAACATCCACACCTCGATCAGAGTCTAGAGATGGTGGCAGAGATGAGGCTCATGGTGATGTGGTTGACATGGTTGCATTTCCTAGAGCTAGACGTGTGACAAGAATGGGGACCCTTCCATGCACATTTTTGGTCGACGATAATGGACTTCCATTAAAACAATCAAGACTCCTAGGTAGTTTTAATTGATATTTTAATTGTTTAATGTTGTCCTTCTCATATTGAAATCGTCTAGATTATTAATTTTAAATTAATGATCATATATTTTTGTGTGTAGGAAACGACCTTTTTTATAGGCACCTAGAGAGCAAGGCCTTGATGATTTTTGGGGAAACCTTACGCATGAGGTGGAATTTATAGAATTCCAACCTAAAAAAGGAACTTATGGATTATCTTGAAGGCCTCTTTGGAGTAGACATGTTCAATAAAAAAGAGGTCACCTCTACAACAGGTGAATATTTAAAATATACGTGGGATGTTTATAGACGAAGCTTGGTAGGAAATCCTAGGTATGAGCATCCTCCCTCAATTCCAGAGAGGGAGTGGAAGACGATCATTGATGATGCAAAAGAGAATATTTTTAAAAAATCAGGAGAACAAATAACTGGTACACCAAGGTAAATTAAAATATTTTGATTTCAATACCAGCTCTTTTTTTCTTTAGATCTAAATAAAAGTGTGGTTATATATAACATACTTGAAAATTTTGATGATAGGTTGCCTGACACTTCGAAGGCAACCAAAGAAAGGATTTCCAAACATGGCCAACACAAGATAGGCCAGGGTGGATACTCAATGTTACAGTCACGAATCGTAAGTACTCAAACATATTAAGAATATTATTTGTATCACCTTACTACTTTCAGGTAATTGCAGCCAAAAACATTAAAAAACCATACCCTTATGCAATGTAGGGCGACGACTTTGGAACTGAAACCATGGAGGAAGACCTCCAACTTGGTTACAAGTACAGTTATAAAGTCATGGTTGATCATAGGAAAAGAATGGGGTAGACCCCAAGATCCAATTTGCGGGATAAGGTAAATAAATATCAGTCCACATTAACCTTTCATTAGTTATAAAATACGTAAATGTTTGATATCATCCATAATTTAATGTCTTTCTTTGTTTTAATCAGGGGAGAAACACTATCAACAAAACCATTAGTATTGGACAGCATAGCGTTGATAGTGAAACGCAGCCAGAAGATCATGGTGCTCCCCAGCAGCCCCATCCCAGTGAGGTGCAGCCCCAAGATATTCCTGTGACTGAGGCCTATGACGGTAAAATGTCTATATATTAATCATATACTTAATAATTATGTACTTATAAGTTTTGTACTTACAAATTGTGATGTTTCAATGGAAGAGAATGTCATAGTTGATCCTCCTCGACTTGAAGATCAGGTGAACATGCTGGCATCCGGTCCAACGGTGTCGACTAGAGGACCAGGTAAATAATTACATTGCTGAGTTTTTTTAATATTAATGAACTACTTCAATGATATTTAAAAATTGGCCATATAAATTTAATATTTTTTATTTTTGTAGGTGATGGCCCCTCACAACAGCATCCACGCCGTGGGTACGAGACCAGACGTACTCAGAGTGAAAGGACTGAAACAACATCAGTTGTTGAAGAGCACCCAATAAACGAAGACATGGAGATGGATGAATTACTTAAGACCTGGAAAGCACAAAAGAAGACTAAAATAAATTCATGATGTCATGTAATAATTTTATAAGACAGTTAGATGTACATTATATAGCTGAACATGTAATGATGCATATAATGCATTGAAATTATGGGTAGTGTTTCATCTGATAATATACTCAAGGCTATTTCTATGGCTTGTATATATCTGTGAATGTAATTTTGTTATACACTTAATGATAATTTCAGCTTCTCTTATAAGACTTGGTATATATTGATTCAAGACGTGAGAATGCAAGCAAGACCTGGTGCCTTGTGCTTGGGCTATGGAGTCAAGGCAAAAAATAGAACTTGAATATGAAATATGCAACTTCCAAAATCTTGTGACATGATATATGCAACTTTGAAAGTCTTGTGACATGTGAC
>SNQJ01S0007187.1:36898-51465 GCA_010110895.2 Picea sitchensis
TATTTGGAAATGATGATGTAACTTATTATCTCATCATAAAGTGGTAAACACCTAATGATTGCCTAGTAGCATTTCATAACATTACATGGTTTTATGACTTTCCTTGTAGTACCTTGGGGAACATGCTTTATGTTAGAAGTGTGTCATCTCTTGGATTAACCTATACCATTGGGTTCTTAGGATAGATATCATTATCCATATCCCAACCATGGTAATCATTTTCCAACTCCCGAGTGTTATTCATTCCATCCAACTCCATGATGCTACAATGGGATCCATGTACTCATATATGATCATTATATCTACATACATTGGGATCCATACCATTTTCCTTGGGATTCATGTCACTGCATTGGGATCCATGACAATGAATTGATCCATGAGAGGGATGCCATGTCACCACACATGCCACATGTACCACTCGAATTCATTATCCTTTACCAATTGGATGTTTCATTCACACTTATGCATTATTTATCTCTCCTTGGACCACACATGGGAGTTATTAATGCATTGGAAGAGTTGGTTACAAATTATGGAGGTGGTTATAGGTTGTTATTTGGACCTTGTGATGATGTGGCATGCTTTATTTTTATCTACTTGAGAAGCACCCACTTTTAAGAGGCCACACATGCCATTTATCTTGACTTTTTTACTTGGATGGCTCACACATGTGAGAGGTAATGACATCTTCTTGAGTTCTTTATTCCAGACTTGGACCTTTCCATCATTTGAGGGAGTTGGTTGGAGGATCTTTGGGAGTATTTGGACAATTTTGACTTAGATTAGAGGCAAGACATCATAAAGTACAAGAAGTGATTTGAATCTTATGTTTTTGTGGGAACTACACTCATTCGCATATATTCCAAATGTGGGAATGTTAACATTGACCACAAACTATTAGAAAGAATGCCTAATGGTGTGTCATGGAATTCAAACAAATTTTCTTCTTATTTCTAGAAAAGCACTACCATGAAACAATGATATTCTTTTATGCAATGCAATTCCAATGAATAAAATATATCTCAATCACCATTGTTGGTGAATGGTGTTTTGTTGTGCACTACCATTTATTGGCCCTAAAACAAGGCAATGCAATTTTTTCCTTTAACATTCTACAATTAACAGAGAAATAAACAACTTACATGTAGCTTGGAGAAGGTTCATTAATCCATTGTCCATGATACTTGTATTCATTCCCAGCGATCCCTTTTAATACTTACCCACCAACATTTACATCAAACAACATATCTAGTGAGAAGGAATTATCCGCAAAGATGAAATACAAGTAGGGACTCCAAGATAAATTCTTAGAGGGGGATTTCAATGAAGCAAGGTAGGAATATAATAACCTATGATTCTAGGAAGATAAAGGTCCATGAGCATACAATGCACACATCATTGCAAATTTTGATAAATGGGTAGTAGAAAAAAATGTCAAAGAGAATAAGGTAAATGATCAGGAGAAAATGTAAGAAATGTCACTTTTAATGGAAAATGTTTCCACTCAGGAGTTGAAGGAAAAGAGACAAAATGCAAGTTGAAGAAGACAATCATATATCTCACTATAAGAAGAGGTAGAGCATCATAAAGTATAAGAGGTGAAAGTACACAAATTGTATCTCTCACAATTTCAAAGTTGACAACCATTGTCAATTTAATCTTCATGTTGATCTTATTGAATGCATCATGCAATGCCACCTTGTATTAGTTTTGACTCATCTCGTAATCCAATGTTGCATCAAAATTCATTTGCAATGAAAGCCACAAAAATTGATTACCATATGATTTGATATGCATATGATAAAAATGAATAAAATATAAGAACTCGATAAAAACTTGATTATAAACTACTTAAGGGTGAAGCTCACTAATTGGCTCATGATATGGAACTTTTGTTACTACCTTGAACTTCTCTTGGCTTTGATAATTCTTTATTATCTATTGACAATTCCAACCATGAGGTGGAAGCTCATAGGACCCCTACATCCCACCCCACATCACTCTCACGCTACTACATAAAAGGTCGTTAGTGATGGTCATGCCTTTGATGGGCCTTAAAGGGTCATAGCCAAAGGAATTTATAATGATGGTTATTAAAGGATAGTCACCATAAGTGGCTTTGACAACAATTATTAAAGGGCCATTTTCATAAGTGGCTTTGGTGACTAGAACACTAATGGGACTTCTAGAATCATTGCCAATTCATGTTTTGGAAAGTAAATTAAAAACAATATTTATAATCCCATCACCAATTCCTATATTAGTTATTAAACTTGGAAATGATCCCCCAATTCTCATCTTCAAAAACTCCCTCAAATAATGGAATTGATCACTAACCACCAGTAACGATATTGACCTAATGACAATGATCATCACCAAATATCTTAATCTAAATGAAACTCTCATTGACCATCGCCAAGGATCTTGACCAATGAGAATGAATATAATAAAACGAGTCATTAGGAAAGTAGATATGTTACTATGGTTATTTATATTGAATTTTTTTATTATTGTGGTATTTATATTTATTTTCAATTGAATTGAGGGATATTGTGGTTGTCTATTTAATATTGGAGTTAATTTTTTTAATAGAAATTATGGATAACTTTCGTTGTGTGTGATATCATAGGGGGTTGCAGCCTCACTGCATCAACATACATATATAAAGAGAAACAATACATGAGCATGTCTTCTATCTAAAGTAAGTCTTACTTTTAAATCTTGTAATTTGTAGTTAAATATGAAGAAGGATGACTTCACCAATAAAACACTTCATTCTTCGAGATTCGTGGTTGGAGGAGGCTAGTGGAAGATACTCCTAGTGAAGGCTTAGATCATAAAGTCATAGGAAAGAATAGTGAACCTCACAAAAGTGATAAGTTTTATTGGAGCCTATCACATTATACCCACTTCATAAAGTGCCCATTTTGAATAAGTGTTTCCATAAATTTTCCATAACATTTACCCCAACCTTCATTTTGTGTATTTTTTGGATTGTCATAAATATCTTCAAGAAATCTATAAAATTTATATTATACATTTAAATGTTTCTACACAAATCCTTTTGGATTTTCAAAATAAGAAAGGAAATATTTTGACACTAAAATAGTAATTTTTCCATAATGTTTTGGTCTAAACTTCATTTGGAATGCTCTTTGGATTGTTGGAAATATCTTAAATATACCTACAACTTTATGTTATAACTTTTGATGATTTCCAACAAATTATTTCATATTTGCAAAAGTATATAAATATATATTTTCACACATGTCAAAACATGTTTTTTTACTATTTAAAAAATATGAAACAATCCAATGGGAATCATCAAAAGTATATAACTTACTAGTTTCAAGATCTCTTCACAATATTGTCAATGGTATAAATAGAAACCATGGCCTATAAATGTAGAGGCAAGGGAGCTAATATTATAGTGGGCAGCTTCCCTATCTATTTCCTTAGGCTTCCCTATCTAGAAGATAGTTAGTTTGAATAGTCGGGTCAGTCAACTGACTCAACCAACCAACCAACCATTGTGGCCACAACAACCCTCTTATTTTTCTTTTATAAGAAAAAGGAAAGGGGCCCCTACCAAATTGAATATGTGCAGATGGTTTGGAGTTATGCAACAACTTCACTTGGATGACCTCTTTAGTGTGCAATCATAGCACCTTCTATAATTGGCTCAAAAATCAAATTTTATGTTTTTTGCTCAAAAATAAAATTTTAATTTTTTTGCTCAAAAATAAATTTTTAATTATTTTTTAAATAAATTGTTGTCATCGCAATTTTGACGCACTTTCTATACAAATCACGAAAAATTACATAGCAATATACCATGTTTTGTCACAAGTGCAACGACATTTACAATTCTTGTGACGAACTTCCCATACAAATCACAAAAATCGTATAGCAACTTCATGGAAATATACCTTGATTTCGTCGCAATTTTGACGATCCTTACAAATCTTGCAACACACTTGCTATACAAATCACGAAAATTGTATAGCAATTTTGTGGCAATACACCATGTTTTCGTCGCAATTGTGACGACACTTACAAATCTTGCGACACACTTGCCATACAAATCACGAAAATTGTATAGCAAATTCGTCGCAATATACCATGTTTTTGTCGCTCATGCGATGACCTCTTTGAAAGTTGATTGTTCGCAAAATTTTTCCTTACTTCACCTATATTGTTGGGTGTGCGACGATCTCTCTTTATTGTCTCTCTTCTGACGATAGCTCTACTCTGTCTCATTTGCAACGATTTCCCTAGTACTGTCACGCTTGCGACGTTATTCTAGGTTCATCGCACGTGCCACGTCACATTAAACGATGTTTGGGAGACTCAATATTCATCGCAATATCCACAACATAACATTACAAGAGCGTCGAAATAGCCGTCGCAAAATGACCCGAATTTTCTAGTGTGGTTTACCCCGGGTACCATCCTCAAAATGAGGGGAAGTGCCCGATGGGTTTCCCCAGGATTTATTCCAAGTAAAAAAAAAATTGATGGACTTTGGATGGCTCCATATCAAGTGGAAAAAAAATATGGATTTAGTTGTTATCTAATTAAGAGAATGAATAGTACTCCTTTGCAGTAACATGTAAATGGGCATCATCTCAAACACTTTTCCATGTAAAATTTCCAAGAAGTCATAGATCTTGTACATATTCTTGACCTTTATTTATTGTTCTTGATTTTTCATATCTTGTACATCCTTTATTTTTCTCGAGGTGATATACAATTTTTTTTAGGTTTTACTTTTTGAAAAAAAATCCTAAACTTTCAGTGTTATTTTTTATTGACTCCATTTTCCCTAGAATATGCATATTTATATTCTTAGTTACTCATTGGGGATATTATCCCTCAATTTGAGCCACTTGTCAATATGTTTTCCTTTACATATAATAAAATTCACTCTATAAGGTCTTCATCCCTTTCAATTCTTAGTAATATTTACCTCAATTCTCTTTAGAGAAGTTTTTTAACCATCATGTTTTTTCAACCCTTTCAATTCTTAGTAATATTTACCTAAGCCACTCTGGAAGGTCTTCATCCCTTTCAATTCTTAGTAATATTTACCTCAATTCTCTTTAGAGAAAGTTTTTAACCATCATGATTTTTGGCCCAAAGGGATTATTGCATATGTAAGGTATTTGGTTTTCTTATTTGGAAAATTATAAGGTAAAGGTATGTGAGGAAAGACTTTAATGGTTTCCTTCTTAAAGGTCTAGTTGGAGCCTTTCGTAAGTTCTTCGAAGAAACCCTTTTTTTAATTCTTGATTGAAAAATCTTTGCAAAGTTGTTCTAGCTTCTAACTCTGTATCAAAGAAGCAAGATAAAGTTGGGCGAGGACCCATCTTCGATGAAGTATTTCCCCACCCCTCTTTTCCACATCACTTAGTCGTGGATTAGTAATGTGAGTACAAAATGTGAGTGGTGGAATTTCATCTTCCATCATAATTTTTCTTGTCTCCCCACCTCCTTATTCTCTTCCCTTCTAAAGAAGAATGCATCATGCGAGGGTTAATTATCTTTCATTCTCGTATACCACCCCACATTCTATTCCCGACACTACTACGTAAATAGAAGTTCCTACACTACTTAAACGATGAATAATGAGGTGACACGTGGAATTAGTATGGTCAAGGATTATGAACACATTAACGGAAACATTAAGGAGTTCGACAAACACATAAAGGATTATTCTATTGTTTTAAAAAAGGGAAAATGACACTTAACCTCACTTAATATTTTTCTATGTACTGAATGAATTTCTACACGATGTATAAAGTCTTTGATAGAAGAGATGGTTTTGAAGAAGAAGAGGGTGTTGTTTTTTGGCGATATTATCAACAAGGTCATAAAAATAGTGGCCTAGTGTTTGAAATATTTTCATCCAAATAACAATTTCATTAAGGTTGAGAAGCAAGGAAAGGTGCATATTGTTCCAACACTAGAGGCTCTCAAGGTGATGTTTAGATTATCATTGCCAACAATAAATTTAAAAATTTCAAATGCAAATGCATTTTAAATATGAAGGGTGGTGGGTTCAACCTCCTCAACAAATGGAGGGTTGAATCCAAACAAATACCACCTAAGAGTCATATATTGAATCTTAAATAGCTCACCAAACTATATGGAGAGATAGTTTGGACTTTCCCCAAAATTGTTGGACATGAGTCTAATGTTGGACATATTGTCATTGATATGTTGTCATTGATGTCAACAATCATGATAATTTGTTATGATGGCAACATGAATCAATCATGAACAGTTATACAATTGGCATTAGTGTCAGGATGGCCAATAAGGTTTGTCCATGTGTAATGAAGGGTCAATGATGGAAAGAGAATGCAGCAGAGAAGCAAGGTTAATCTCGGGAGGAAAGGTGTACTAAAGATCGGCAGAAGAAAATCACCTTAAGGTTGAAGCAATTCATGATTATTTTTTATCATGATAGGATCAACGATGATCCTATGATAAAATCTCAAGAGAGATAGCACTGCAGAAATCCCACATGAGAAAATATTACTGAACAAGAGAAACATTTATAAAATATCAAGAAACGGGAGCCATTCATCCAGAATTCGGATGCAAACATGATCGTTGGATCATAGAGGAAACCTGCGTAAAGAAGGAAAATAATCTTGTATGTTGATGTAGATTTCGGGACAAATCAGGACCATCAGATCGAGGGGAAGTCATAAGAATTAGATCTCAACTAACAGATATGAAGTAGGAGCTTCGAAAGATATATTAGCAGTTGGATTAAAGCTGAGTAGAACAACATTCAACCCTAGCGGTGACTACTCTAGAGAAAATAATCCCAGAACGAGTAATATTACCCGAAAGACGAAGTCATGAAGAGGACATGAGTCGTCTGATCTGAGAAATATTTCGGGAGTTATATTGACTGTCTGATCTATATTAAGTGGAAGGATAGGATAAGAAAAGATGAAGTTTGGAGCCCCGAAGTCCTGAAGTAAATGAGTACCATCGGATCTGGACAATACATGATGGTCATTGGATCATAATAGTGGTCAACTTCGGCCCTGACCACTTTGGAAAAAATGGGTTGAGAACATGTAAATTCACCCAAAAGGTCAAAGGACGAAGTCACTCTCAGTCGTCGATCTGAGATACATTTCGGGAGTTAGTACAACAGTTATATATAGGAGAAGAACATGTGCCACATGAGGAGATCCACGTCAGCAAGGACACGTGGCGCAATCATATGATGACAATTGTTAAAGTGCAGTTGGAATTTCAGATATGCTTAAGTCACGAATCTAAGTGACACATGGCAGCCACTCAGTCAGTGCCACATCAACAAGTGACATCAGAAAGTTACGTCACTCCGGGAGTTTGTACTTCGGGAGTTTCACCACCAGCAAATGCTCGAAGCCTCAAAGTTCTGAAATGAACGAGAACCGCTCATCGTGAAAATAAAATCCAATCGTTCGATCTACTTCGACAAAATGAACTCCGGAAGATTGAAGGACTGTGAAGGAGAAATCACCCGAAGCATTGAAGGCCGAAGTCAATGTTGATCGTTGATCTAAGATAACTTCTGGAGCATTCTCGTCCATTGATCAAGTACAGTGGAAAGATAGAGTAAGCGTAAATCATGAAGTAACGTTAACCATTGATCTACTTTGGGAGCATTCTCAACCAATGATCAAGCATAGTGGAAGGATAGTGTAAGTGGAGGTGTTAACTGACAGCAAGTGGTAACCATCGCTTTATGACTTATTCAATAGGTAATCACTCTGGAGGAATTGATACTTCAGAATTCAGGAACCATGAATAGCCAAATTTATGAAGTAAATGAGAATTGTCCATCTCATCGTGACATTAAAACATGATCATTGATTTTGATAAGTGATCAAGCACTCGCTTGACTTAGCGCCCAGTCACCACCTGCGGTTGTATGGAATAAAGAAATAAGGGTAAAATAAGAGGCAACGTTTAAATTAATAAGCATGTGGTTATGCGCCTATGGTCATATGAAAATGGTTTGAAGGAAGCACCCCATACAGATTTCATCTCTATAATTCTACAGAGAATTAACACCATAAGAATACAGGGAATAGGTGAAATATTGAATATGATATGTTGACAAATTGAGGACACAGCAGAAGCATGAGTACAATATAATGAGTCGATCCATGTCTGTGATCAACTCCTGAGGACAAATGAACCGATACACAGTCATGATAAAAAGATAGTTAAATCATGAGCATTATGAATAAAGAATAAGAAGGAAAAATGATATTATTTAAAGTTTAATATTGTCATTTAAATGAAAAGGTACAATGGTTCAATATCAAAAGATACAATGTTTCAAAGTCACACCAGTTGGAAGACTATATAAACAAGAAAGAATGGTGAGAAGAAGTGTAGTTGAATTTGTTGAAGTATATATATTTATATATAATGGATTGAATGAAGGTTCATTCTATTAGGTTGGTGCATGTTCACAAGATAGGTCTTGTATGAAGATTGGATTCCTCACATCTCAATTGGATCTGAGATCAACGAGCCGAGACTTGTTATGAGGGTTGGATTCCTCATTTCTCAGTTGGATCTAAGAACTACAAGCTGGGTCATGTAACAGAGAGTTGGGTCTCTCATAGTTGCTTGAAGATGAAGATATTCAAAGATTGATCTTATGTATTCATTCAAGATAAATAAATAGATAAAATGTTTATTCTTGTATATATTGGTTGAGAAAATGAAATAAATATATGTTGTTGAGTTAATTTATGAAAAATGGAAAATTGTCCAAAGTTTTGTGACACTGATTCACCCCCCCCCCCTCTTAGTGTCGAGTGTCCATTTCAACAATTGGTATCAGAGCGAGTTCCTTCAGCACAGTTTAAACATTGGAAGGTATATTCAGAAGAAATGGGTGGACAAATTGTTATCTCCGCAAATGAAGCTCCCTTATTTGATGGAATAGATTATTCATCATGGAAGGAAAACATGAAAAGATATCTGAAGTCAAGAGGATATGGAGTTTGGGATTCAGTAGTAAGTAAGCCCTGGCACTTAAATACTTCAAAGAGAAAAACCAAAACTGCAAAGGAATCAATGAGAAACAATTCAGTAGTCTTAAAATCAATCCAGGATGGATTGTCAAACCAAGTCAAAGAAAAAATGAGACACTACAAATCTGCTAAATAATTATGGCTCCAACTAGAAAAATAGTTATTAGAATGAAACACAAGAAGAAGAGAAATCCTATCAAAGTGAGGAACAAGACTCAGATAAAGAGGATTCCTGTCAGAATAAAGAACAAAAATCAGAAGAAGAGAATTATTTTCAAGATAAGGAAAATTGCAATCAGATTAAAGAACATAATACATTGAAAGACATTTCTAATCAGAATGAAATGAAGGATTTAATTCAATCCTCAGTCATAAATTAAGAAGACAAAATCATCAAGGAATTGAGGCATACCTCAGTAATCACTAAAGAAATATTACATAATCTTAAGACTGATGTTACGGTTGCAATAGATGAGATTCGTATGGAACCAGGAAATTATATGCTTGTTAAAGTTCATGTGGATGTTCTTGACCATATTGAATACACAGTTATGTGCACTTTTGAAGAGTTGGAGAAACTTCAATAGTTAGATCAATCTAACCATGAATAGCATGAGCAAAAGATTCAGCTAGAAAACAAATAAGAAGAGATCAAAAGATTGAAAATCGAAGTTACTAATCTAAAAGAAGAGATGGAAGAATTAAAGACACGTGAAAATAAAAGAAAAGAAGTAATAAAAGAAACAGAAGGATTGGTTAACAATCTAAAAACTTAAATTGATGAAGCCAAGAAAAAGGAAGAAGCCCAGAAGATCCAAATAACTAAAAAGGAAGAATCATGCCAAATGTTTGAATTAGAATCCATCAACCTCAAAAGGATTCAGTTAGAATACGAGGAAGAAATCAAAATATTGAAAACTAAAGTTTTTTATCTAACAAAATATATGGAAGAATTGAATACATATGAAAAAACCGTTAAAAGCAAAGAAGTCTTGGATGAGACAAAAGAAATAGTCATCAATCTAAAGACTCGACTTGAATATGCTAAGGAAGTGGAAGAAGCCCTGAAGATTCAGTTGACTAAAAAGGAAGAAACATGTCACAAGTTGAAATAAAAAATAATCAACCTTAAGGATATTAATGAATACAGTAATGCAAATCTAAAGGTTCAACTCAAGGAGGCTAAGAAAAATGAAGAAGCCTATAGGATGCAATCATCCAAAAGGGAAGAATTATATCACATGTTGAAGTTAGAAATAGTCAATCTCAAAAAGATGAATGAAAAGACAAATAAGATTGTCAATTTCCAGAATATCTCATCCATCCTAGATAAGATTTGGAAGAGCCAAAGATCAGTTGATCACAAAATTGGTCTTGGATACAATAAGAAATAATACAGTGACAAATGGAGCACCATTTAAAAACATGGGAAAGGATCATCCTTGTCAAAAGGAAACGGTGCAATCACAAACCAATTACAAGCCATGAACTTTGTTAATGAAGGAAGCTTTAGAAGTAAAAATGAAGAAGAAAATCAAATGGCAGATCTCTCAAGCCAAAATAAAATCAAGAATGGAAACACCTTCAATGGATATTGTTTTTCTTGTCATAACTTTGGCCATAAATCAATGTACTACAAGAAACTAGAGAAAGGATATACAAGAAAATCCAAAAACTCAATTAGATGTTGGAGATGCAATTTTGTTGGGCACACAACAAAATTTTGTCATACAATGAGATGTTACAACTGTGATAGGTTTGGGCACAAATTCCAAAGTTGTAGGAGTTCAAAAAGTCAATCCTTAAATAATTCATTCAAGTCAGTGAGAAAACCTAATAAAAGTTGGAAGAAGAAAGGAGATGAAAAATATCCAAAAACACAATTAGAAAGAGAAGATCCAAAAAGTAGAATATCTCATAGAAATATATGGAGAAGAAAATATGAAGGAGAAAACAAGAAAGATGATATTACACCTGAAAATGAAGAAATTAATAATAAGAACATGATGGGTGAAGGTCCTAACAAAGAATGTGAAATTCAATATGAAATAAATCAAGCTCAATAAAAGGAAGTGCCTATAAAATAATATGGGACAATATCAAATTCTAATGATGTTATAATTTGTTAGCCAAAGAAAGAAAATATGAAAATAAGTTTAAATTGGTTTCTATAAATACAAAAATAAGTTTAAATTGGTTTCTATAAAATCAAAGGATCATGCCAAGAGTTTTTAAAAATAACATATGGAAAATCTTGACTATCTATAGATTAGTGGTCAAAAGAAAAATCATTGGTAGGGTTAGTTGTAGAATACAAGAAGAATAAAAATAGACAAAGAGGAGCGTCACCTTAGGAGGAGCATGACCTCAGAAGGAGCAAGAAAATATTATTTTTGTCATTTTTGTAAAAAAAGGTTGGGGGTGGGGGAGAAGAGGAAAAATAAAGGTAGCAGAGAATTTCAAGGAGTATTTTGGTTATCAAATAAGAAATTAATTAGATTATGTTTTGAAAGACTTGATCACTACAAGTGGGTATCAATACAAGTTGGTATAAAAAAGACTACTTATTTGAACACAAATATCCCAATGGATTAAGATAAGCAATTAGTAAAATTCACAAGGGAGGAAATATAGTCAGAGCCTCACTCTTTGTCATTAATGCCAAAGGCAGAAAGAACAAATTAAAAAGGGGAGTCATTCAGTTATGGTAGGCAGAGCATGATTGCAGGGGGAGTTACCCAAGTTCATATTTTTGTCAACAGCATGCATACAAACAGATATTGATCATAAGGGGAGCAACCCTTTTCCATTTATGTCAAAGGGGGAGAGTAAATTCAGAAGAGAGAAGCATCATCACAGGGGGATTGTGTGTATGAAGTTAGTATGTTTCCCTCAATGACAAAGGGGGATATTGTTGGACATATTGTCATTGATATTTTGTCATCGATGTTAACAATCATGATAACTTGTTATGATGGAAACATGAATCAGTCATGAATAGTTATGTAGTTGGAATTAGTGTAAGGATGGCCAATAAGGTTTGTCCATGTGTAATGAAGGGTCGATGATGGAAAGAGAAAGCATCATAGCAGCAATGTTAATCTCAGGAGGAAAAGTATACTAAATATCGGCAGAATAAAATCACCTTAAGGCTGAAGAAATTCGTGATTATTGTTGATCATGATAGGATCAACAATGATCCTATGATCAAAGCTTAAGAGAGATAACGTTGCAAAAATCCCATGGGAGAAAAGCTTACTGAACAAGGGAAACCTTTATAAAAGATCAAGAAACGGGATCCATTCATCCATAATTCGGATGCAAACCCGACCGTTGGATCATAGAGGAAACCTGCATAAAGAAGGAAAAGAATCTTGTCCGTTGATGTAGATTTCGGGACAAATCAGGACCGTTAAATTAAGGGGAAGTCATAAGAATTAGATCTCAACTGACATATCTGAAGCAGGAACTTCATAAGATATCTTATTCGTTGGATTAAATCTTAGTAGAACAACAGTCAACCCAGACATTGACTAATCTGGATAAAAGAAGATGAGAACGAGTAAGATTACCCGAAGGCCGAAGTCCCGAAGAGGACATGAGTCATCCGATCTGAGAAATATTTCGAGAGTCATATTGACCGTTCAATCTATATAAAGTGGAAGGATAGGATAATAAAAGATGAAGTTCCGAGCCTAGAAGTCCCAAAGTAAATGAGGACCATCGGATCTGGACAATACATGATGATCGTTGGATCATAATAGTGGTCAACTTTGGCACTGACCACTTTGGCCAAAATGGGTTGAGAACATTTAAATTCACTCGAAGCACCGAAGGACGAAGTCACTCTCAGCCTTCGATCTGAGATACATTTTGGGAGTTAGGAAAATTGTTAGATCCAGGAGAAGAACATGTGCCACATGAGGAGATCCATGTCAGCAAGGACACGTAGTGCTATCAGATGATGACAAGTGTCAAAAGTTGGCATTTCAGGTATGCGTAAGTCACGAATCTAAGTGACACATGGCAGCCACTCAGTCAGTGCCACATCAACAAGTGATGTCATCAAGTTACGCCACTCCGGGAGTTTTTACTTCGGGAGTTTCACCACCAACAAATGCTCGAAGTCCCAAAGTTCCAAAATGAACGAGAATCGTTCATCGTGAAAATAAAATCCAACTGTCCGATCTACTTCGGTGAAATGAACTTCGGAAGATTGAATGAATGTGAAGGAGAAATCACCCGAAGCATCGAAGACCAAAGTCAACATTGATCGTTGATCTAAGATAACTTCGGGAGCATTCTCGACCATTGATCAAGTACAGTGGAAAGATAGAGTAAGTGTAAATCATGAAGTAACATTAACCGGTGATCTACTTCAGGAGCATTCTCAATCGATGATCAAGCATAGTGGAAGGATAGCGTAAGTGTAGGTGTTAACCGACAGCAAGCGGTCACCACCGCTTTATGACTTATTCGGTAGGTAATCACTCTGGAGGAATTGCTACTCCATTATTTAGGAGCCACGAATAGTCGAAGTTAATCGAAGTTCCGAAGTAAATGAGAATCGTCCATATCATCGTGACATTAAAATGTGATCGTTGATTTTTATTAGTGATCAAGAACTCACTTGGCCTAGTGCCTGGTCACCACCTACGATTGTATGGAATAAATAAATAAGGGTAAAATAAGAGGCAGCGCTTAAATTAATAAGCATGTGGTTCTGCACCTATGGTCATATGAAAATGGTTTGAAGGAAGCACCTCATATAGATTTCATCTCTATAATTCGACAAAGAATTAATACCATAACAATACAGGGAATATGTGAAAGATCGAATATGATATGTTGATGAATTGAGGACACATCAGAATCATGAGTACGATACAATGAGTCGATCCATGTCTATGATGAACTCATGAGGAAAAATGAACCAATACACAGTCATGATTAAAAGAGAGTTAAATCATGAGCATTATGAATAAAGAATAAAAAGGAAAAATGATATTATTTAAATTTTAATATTATCATTTAAATGAAAAGGTGCAATGGTTCAATATCAAAAGACACAATTTTTCAAATTCACACCAGTTGGAAGACTATATAAACAAGAAAGGATGGTGAGAAGAAGTGTAGTTGAATTTGTTGAAGTATATATATTTATATATAATGGATTGAATGAAGGTTCATTCTATCAGGTCGGTGCTTGTTTACAAGTTGGGTCTTGTATGAGGATTGGATTCCTCACATCTCAGTTGGATATGAGATCGACAAGCTGGGACTTTTTATGAGGGTTGGATTCCTCATTTCTCATTTGGATCTAAGAACTACAAGTTGGGTCTTGTAACAGAGAGTTGGGTCTCTCATAGTTGCTTGAAGATGAAGATATTCAAAGATTTATCTTATGTATTCATTCAAGTTAAATAAATAAATAAAATATTTATTATTTTATATATTGGTTGAGAAAATGAAATAAATATATGTTGTTCAGTTAATTTATGA